>CAJHZI010000525.1:232500-500000 GCA_905160935.1 Enchytraeus crypticus
GGTAACTGTTTCATATCTAATGTTGATTCTTTATCATATAGCCTAGAGGAGACGCCAATTGAAGGTTTGAATGTTTATTCCATTAGTAAGAAAAATAAAGGGAAGGATTGAGAAAGTGATAGAGAAAGAGAAATAAACAAAAGAAGCTAATATAAATTTAAATGTTACTAAAAGAGCACTCGAATTCTCTGTTTTAAAACCAACGTAATTGCAGTACCAAGATCGCATTTCTCATTTGGTGAAACTGGAACTAATAGAACACCATTACCGCTAGCTCAAATTACATTTGTATGTTGATCACAATTTCTTGAGATATCTAATTTAATTTAATTAAAACTTAAGACTTTACCGACCAATGATTATACGAGATTGTTCAGAGCATAATTCTTAGACAAACACTAGAGCAATGCTAACCATGACTAAATCGAAGCAATAGATTAGATAATCAGGGCGACCTCTTGTATATAATTACAATACAATCCTCTAATCTTACGAACCTATATATCTTAATTTAATTACCAAACTGCCCTGTATAATGTACTGAAAAATCCGAAAGTCCTCACTTGTCAGCAGGCAAAGATTAATTTATCATCGAATATAATCGCCGCCATTGTTCGGCTAAACAATGGCAGCTACTTTAGGATATAACTGTCGTCTATGAGGTATCTTATCTAATCAAACTCTCGTCAATAATAAGCTTGCTACTAGTACATGTGAGCAGCACGCAGGGCAGGACTCTAAATACCTAGATATGTCGGTTTTTTACTTTTAAAAAAGTATTCAAGGAACTGGTTAAAACTAGAAAAGTTTGCCACGAAGAATTTTATCTAGCGGGAATTTTACTAGTGCAGATAAAAAGAATTCATTTGCCTTTCAATCATTAACATGATTAATTGATTATGCCAGATGAAATTAACAATAGATATGCACAAATAGCCAATTTATTGCCGAGGAACAAATCTACATGTAGGTCTATTTGTCCAGGCATTAAAGCAGAACGGTTCAAAGCATTGTTTTGAGACAATCAGACAACTGCTTGTGAATTGTGGATAGAAATTCTTAGAATGTTCAACAATTTGTTCCGACTACGAGATACGTTTAAAGCTCGTTTGTCGTATGAACTCAGATTATATAGAGGTCAGGTAACGTTACGAAATTTAAAATGACCGATCCTGCGAGGCACTGAAGTCGAATGAATTGATATCCAAGCGAACCGAAAACAGCCCCGTAAAATAATTTGAATATATTGTGGACACATTAAAATTGTCAACCTAATGCGGAAAGCAAATAGTAGAACAAAGGCGAAGATTAATTTTATACTTAATTTTAACTTTAATTTATTGTCTGGGCAAATAGGCCTACATGTAGATATATCGACAAATTAATTATTTTTTAACTTTTCACTACTCAAACCGTTACCTAATTTAACGAAACGCCCATTTTACCAATCCTGTGAATATTTAACGGTACTATTCCCTGACCTGTGAATCCAGATTAACATATTCAGAAGCTTCTACTTAGTATGTTTTTGACTCTTACATACCGCTCAATTGAGCAACCAAATGAGCCATATTCTACATGTACAATCGACCAGACCTGCAGCAAGATATTAGAGGAGTCAATGCATAAAAGTTTAAAACTCGACAGAAAGACCTGTAGAAAACACTTTGATTAAGGCACAGTTACTGAACAATTTGAATCTGCAAAATTACATTGTTATAGCTCGAAAATTACAAACAATAGATGCATAAATTTGAGACAAATGTTTTACATAATTAATGTCATTATTACACAAAATTAACAAACAGCATAAGCTCGTGATACATAATTTGAAGCATATATAAAGTTACGCATCATGAGCAAAACTCTAGAACACAATTAAGCCTTATTACATAATTACATAATTTTGAATTATCTGCTTGGTATATATATACATATATATATATATATATATATATATATATATATATATATATATCATTTTTTTACTCACCCTGTATATATATATATATATATATATATATATATATATATATATATATATCATATATATATATATATATATATATATATATATATATCATACGAGGAAAGGCCATTGTGAAAGCAAAAATTATAAAACTATTTATTAAGCTATTTAAGATAATAAATAGAAAGTAGTTTGCTTTTTGATTTCCCATACTATAATTTAGAGATTAGACATCAAATTTCAATTGACGAAGATTATTAATTCCGAAAGACAAAAGTTTAAAGTTATAAGAATCAGCTCTACATTTTCTAGTTAATGCTGGCTCTTTTTAATTTAACATTGTGCTACCAATTCACAGTCTTTTAAGTATTCTTTGAGAATTTTTGTCGACTAGCAATGTAAACTAGAATGTCTTAAACAGGCAAGTATTCGTTCTTCGATAAATTAAAATAATCGTTATATGGCCAACTTAAAGGTCTTAACACAGGACTGGTACTATGAATTTTGCATCGCTTTTAGTATTTTACTCGTCGACTTAGATTCGGTTTTATAGCGTTTGATGCTGTCATTGACAGTAGCAGTGTAGTTGTTTTTGCTAAAGATAAAAAGCAACATGCTATCTTCCTCTCAAACGCAGTTCCATGCAATTAGATTACATCAGACAAGTAATTCCATGCCACTAGATTACATCATACAAGTAGCTGACAGAAAGTTACCTACGTTTTTAATCTATAAAAACAAACACATAGAACGATTAATAAACGATTTACGTTAAAAGACAAATGCATAGATTGTCCAAATAATAAGTACTCTGATAAATAAGTTATCGAATATCCATAATGTTTATCCGAATCCATAGTTCTGTGAGTACATTATAGCTACATGTAATTGCTTTGAGTCCGTCACATCAGCTTTATACGCCTTTCTATTGAGTTCTGCAGGTCCTTCTAGACTCTAAAAGTGCCTAAAGAAAAATGTCCATATACTCATAACTACGTGTACAACAGAACTAAACAGGTATAATATATACTACAGCTTAATATTACAATCCAACATCTGAGATTATTGTGTCATTTTAAGTTAACTCTTCAGATATAGCCTCGTTAATGTTACGCTTTTGAGACAGGAAATGGCCGTTAAATTTTGCTTTATCTTTTACTCATCTAGATATCATCAGATCAATTGCCATAGACTGAGTTGATGATATATTTTCATTTTCAATCAGAGCAGTAGCTGTTTCCTCTTGAATCCCTTATAAGAACCAGCCAGAGTGTTAAGTATACATCATCATATGTTTATATTATCATCATCATCATATGAATACATTGTCATCATCATATGTATATATATTGTCATCATCATATGAATGTATTATCATCATCATATTTATAAATTTTCATCATAATATGACATGGATATCGTATTTACCGAATTTTTTATTGTGAAATGTAACAAAGAAAGATGCCGTACACTACGCTATGATGTCAGATACTTCACAGCTGATATGGGTTGGACTAGTTGATCGACGCTAAGAGCTACTGGAAGCCTGTGCCAGGGCTGTGGAGTGGAGATGTCATGTAGGCTGGCAACGATGACTCAGCACCGACATTGGGGGTTAGCGTTAGTGTGTGTGTGGATTTGAATTCTTCACTGGCTGGGGGGCTTCTCTCCCTGGGGGGCGTGAATCTTACCGGCTGTACCAAAATAAAAGTGCAATAATAAATATGAAATAAAACGTAGTAGACAAAGTGTTTAATTAGCTAAGATATCGAGATCTATTTAAATGAAATATCCAATCTTTTTAATGGATTAAGTTGCCAAAAATCAATGCAAATTGCGTCCTTTTATATTCCTGTGTGATGGTTCTTCTTTATTACAACTATGGCATTTAAATTTATTATCAGTTGCTTTTTGATTTAGTACATAAGTAGCATAGATGTTATGACATGATAAGCGAGCTATGCAAAGAGGACGATCATTTATCGTAAATACGCATAACAAGTAATTTATAATACTTGCTGTCACAATATTGCCAAATTTAGAACACAAGTCGTACTTTAAACATGATTAAAAAAGACAAAATCAGATGCATTTAGCAAACTTGTGTGTATATATCATTTACAAGGCATCTGCAGTTAGCACATTGGTAGGCCGTGATCTTCAGATTTACCAGGCTTAGGTTAAAATCGTTAAAAAAAATTAGCAGTTAGTAAACCCAATCTTGTTGAAAAGTTATCCATGAAAATTTCTTAAGTAATGAAATTATTATGAATAACCACGAACTGATAAACGATAAAGAAAAGAACAAAAATCATTGGCATAAGGAAAAAGACTCTACAAGACACGTGCCATATGTCTTATGTAATTATACGACTAAAACAATTCATATTTAATATTTATTCGAGCTGAGTGGTATCATGTCGGCAAGTAGCCAGAGGTCAGTTCACTATTTAAAGGTTTAAATGAAAAATGAGTTCTATTCCGTCGCTGATGTGTTTTCGAGACAGGAGCAGTGCTTTAACCTTTTATATCTCATAGTAATAATTCACGACGATAATAATCTTATATGCAGAAGGTTATTTTCTAGTTTAAACTAATTTATTAAATAAGTCCCAGGGTATCGAGAAAAACAACGTTCATACTAATACTTGTCCATATGTACATTCTATAAACATGCAAGACAGCTAGACTTGTACAATTGTCTATAGCCTAACAAAAATGTAGCGATGATAAGGTAATGTGTATAATGTGATATCACTATAATCCTTCCACGTTTATTCAAAGCTACATACAAAACAGAATTGATCTCTTTTATCGTTTTAATTAGCTTTATCTATGCACTAATTTTCAACCTGTAGATATTGCATTTGCGCATTGTCAGCCTATTTTTCTAAATATTCTCAGAAAAACGAGTCTTCGTGAAGATTATTGTAAGAATTGGTAAGTCTAGTGCAGCTATAAACATTTCATTCTAAGCCTTCGTGAAGATTATTGTAAGAATTGGTAAGTCTAGTGCAGCTATAAACATTTCATTCTAAGCCTAGCATAATATTTTGATGAAGTAGGCCTATTTAATTAAGGCAAAATTTTAATGATGTCTTTCACTCAAGATTTATGAACTGCATCAAAATTAATATACAATTGTTCTGAATCATACAGCAAACACAAATAATTAAACTGAATTAATTGTGGTGTGTTTTGATATCCATGCTTAGAGGATCTTATCTTTAAGTAATGCTAGATAAGATAGGTTTGGTTATCAAAGAATAGAAACACAGGCTGCGGTCAAATAATTTTTGATCAGAATAGTTACAAAACAATTTGAACATTATTTTCAATCCGTCCTATTGAAGAGAAGCTCAATATTTCGTTTTCTAAAGTAGTCTGTCGCTTATAACATTACTGGATTTGGAAAAATAAATCAGATAATTTTGAATTAGATTATGAAATTAAAATTTAGAGTTTAAAGTGACTGATCAAGCAATTGGAGCTTATAACTGCACGTCATGTTTCACTTGTTAATTGATCTATAATAATTATTATGGATCAATATTATAGATCTGTATATAATTTTTTAAAATAATAAGTAGAGCTATATGATAATAAAAATGCTAAGGCCTAATTTAACGCCACTTTCCTGTATTTAATGCATGTTAGTGATGGAGTAAGAATGGATGTTTCAGCAGTCTAGTGGTTATGGGCGAAAAGTAACGTCATGAAGCTTTAGATGACAGATCCTGTTGTGAATTGAAACCTCGTGGGTTCGAATCCCAGCCGCGCTGATCTGAGAATAAAATCTCGGCCATTCACTGAACTGGTTATAAGAAAAAATTGACTAAATTGCCAAAGGATTAAACATGTGATAAAGATTAACGGTTTAAAAGTGATAGAGATCAATATAATTGATCATGCCACTACAATGCGTCTTTACGACACTTTTTAGAGCAGAATTTTTATATTTGTGCATATTTGAACTAACTAAAAATAAATTTTCCATTTAGAGCAAATGGCAGTGCATTGAAATAGTCAGGCATATGACAATGCTTTGACAAAAAGGCAGTACAGTGTGCTCTTAAAACTGGCATTTGTCTGTACCTTCACGCCTCTATATCTCTTTTCTTATTCAATTAGTTTCTTATTGTCTAATAATTATAATAAACCCTAATTTCGTGTATGAAAATGATTTGATTTAATTCGAACTCTACACCCACTGAACAGCGGTCAGACATCCTACCCCATATTCATTCGACTAAAGGCAAATAACTGTATCTAAAACTAACATCTATTGTAATTGTAGACACAATTATTAAAGAATAAGAGCCTTAATTGATTGATTTACTCAAAGATTAATCCAACCTCGGGAGTTCTTTTCGGCACAACTTCTTCTTCTTTTTCTTTCTTGCTCCACAGTTCTCTCATATTGCGGGTAGCTCGCACTGAGATCACCTCCTCTACTCCACTCTCCTCCCTATATACATCTCTCCTCACCTCAGGGTTGTTCTCGTACACTCCGCCATCTTGCGCCCTCTCTATCTCTATCATATCCCGCGGCTTTCGATCAGCATCATCCCTATCCGTGTCATCCCTAAACAATTCCATGTTTTAAAGTTGTTTAAAATCAAAATGAAGTAAATTAAAGCTGCTAAAGTTAATGTTAACGTCAGTTTCCTCACTCGAAGGCGACGTCAGTGGTCAATGACGGGCGAGCACAAGATTTGAACCCTGCACATACTGAACCGCGATCGAACATCTCACCGACATCGCCACTGGCTGCAGACATATGGCAATGTTTGTATCATATATATAATTATAAAGTTGTATCATACGTTTAGTTTTCCCTATCTTAATTATGTTTCATTTTGTTATCATATTTTTATTTATTACGAACACAAAAATGTTTTCGCAACTCGGTGTGAATTATGAGCAATATATTACGCAAAATTACACTAAATAAAATCTAATAACAATTCTTGGTGTTTATTAATTAACTACATACATGCAACAAAGCACAGTGCAAAATAAAAGGAAAATTAAGACAAAGCAATCATTACAAAAATGTTTATATTAAGTCGTATACATTTACTTTTACATTTAAAAGCCCAATATTGTTTAAATTTAACTTTGTTCTCAAACTTTAATTATTACATTGCTATCGTTCATATAATTTCAATGAGCTAGTCCAAATCCAAATATTATTTAAATTTTACTTTGTTCTCATGAAATGAAACTTTGGATATTCCACTGAAAGCTTATCCAATAGTGCCGCGCCTGTGGCATCAATATAATTAAGAAAAGATTAACGTTTGCTTTGGTTGTTTGTATATGAAATATGCTACAACCTCCCAAACCTAAATTTCACAAGTGATTCTCACTTTCTAATCAATTTACAATTTTCTAGAAATAAAGTAAATTAAATGACCATCTAATCCTAAATTACCGTTAAAATTTATCATATAATCTGCTACAGAAGACATGGAAAAGCATTATTTATGAACAGTATAATCGATATAAACCTGAATTTCTCAGCTATGTTCTTGATCATGCCCTTCTGTCCTACCACATCATCAGCAGCATCGGAATATTTGTAAACTCCCTCGGGCGGAGGGGCAGGTTCATTTTCGTACACGCCCCTATCGGTGGGATCTAGCTCCGCCTCCAGATTGAACGGCTTCGACACAACCTCCTCCTTCCTGGTCTGAAACAGTGTCGCCATGTTCTTAGCCTTTCCTTTCTCGAGAGCCAAGCACTCGTCTTCGTACTCAGCTGCCCTTACGACGCCTTCGAGCCTCACTGGATTGTTCTCGTAGACTGCCGGAGCATTTACATCTACCCCTTCGCACACGTCGATCGGCCCAACGCGAGAGGGTTTGGTCTCGCCTTGGGGTGCAATCCAAAATCCAGTCAAGTCCTTCGTGTAGCCTTTCTTCAACCATATTTCTTCGTTACTGTCTCCCTCTCGGAGCACGTCAGTTCTGACCACTGGTTCGTTCTCGAGAACACTCGGGGCATTCGGGTCGCCTTCGATTAGCTTGATAGCTTTGCGTTCTACGGCTTCCTCTTTTCTGGTCGACCACTGGTCTCGTAGGTTCTTTGCCACGCCTTTGCCTGGAAGCTCAGCAGAGTTCTCAGAGTAGACCTGTCTGACGACGTCGTCACGTTGTGGCTGAGGCTCATTTTCCACAACGTGTCCTTCATCTTCTGCCAGCACAATGGTTCTTTTCTCCGCCTTGAATTCTTCACTGCCCTTCACCTTCCACTGGTTCAGCAAGTTCTTGGTTGTGCCCTTCTGCACCTCCATATCACTCGTGATCAGCTGCTCAGAGGCGTTCACCACGTCAGTTCTCTTGATGGGCTCATTCTCCAACACACGACCTTCGTCTTCAGCTATCGTTATCGGCTTTCGTTCACACTTGAATTCTTCGTTCTGTTTTTCATGCCACTGATTGAGAAGATTCTTTGTAGTGCCTCTCTGAACTTCTGATCCCTCAGGCACTAAGGTCAGATTTGCGTTAACCACATCGGTTCGTTTTACTGGCTCATTCTCAGTTATCTGACCTTGGTCTTCGGCAAGAACGATCGGTTTTCTATCTGCCTTGAATTCTTCCGTTCCTTTTATCTTCCACTGACTTAAAAGGTTCTTCGTAGTTCCGCTTTGAACTTCCGGTTCTGTTGGCAGGGAATAATCAGCGTTCACGACATCCGTTCTTTTAATTGGTTCATTTTCCAAAATTCTTCCGTCATCTTCAGCGATGTTAATTGGTTTGCGATCACTTTTAAACTCTTCGGTACCTTTCGTTTTCCACTGATTCAGCAAATTTTTGGCCATACCCTTTTCAACCTGCGGTAAGTCCATCTCAGCATTGTATTCAGCATTAACAACGTCTGTTCTTTTGGTGGGCTCGTTTTCAAGAATTCTACCATCATCTTCGGCTATCTTAATCGGTTTCCTTTCGCTTTTAAATTCTTCAGTACCCTTAGTTTTCCACTGATTCAGTAGATTTTTAGCCATACCTTTTTCCACCTGTGGCAAATCCATTTCTGCGTTATACTCGGCATTAACAACGTCTGTTCTTTTAGTTGGTTCGTTTTCCAACACTCTACCATCATCTTCAGCTATCTTAATCGGTTTCCTTTCGCTTTTAAATTCTTCAGTACCCTTAGTTTTCCACTGATTCAGTAGATTTTTGGCCATTCCCTTTTCGACCTGAGGTATGTACATATCTGCGCTGTACTCCGCATTAACCACATCCGTGCGCTTCACGGGTTCATTCTCAAGAACTCGGCCTTCGTCCTCAGCTATGGTAATGGGTTTCCTATCTGATTTAAATTCTTCCGTTCCCTTTGTTTTCCACTGATCTAGCAGATTACGAGTCGTTCCCCTCTGAACTTCTGAACCCTCGGGTACATACGATTCACCTCGAACAACGTCGGTTCTTACTATCGGCGTGCTCTCAAGTACTTTTCCGTCATCTTCTGCAATCTTAATCGCCTTACGTTGAGCTACAAACTCTTCAGACCCTTTGACCTTCCATTGATCAAGAAGATTTTTTGTTGTACCTTTTAGCACCTCTGCTCCGTCCTTCACGAATTCAGCATTGCAATTCACTACATCCGTTCTTTTTACCGGCTCATTTTCCAACACCCTTCCATCATCCTCTCTTATGTTGATGTGCTTTCTATCTGACTTAAAATCCTGCATTCCTTTTTGATTCCACTGATTTAATAGGTCCTTGGTGGCGCCTTTCTGGACGTGATTGTTTTCAACAAAATCTGCGGATCTGACCAATCCTTCCACCTGGCAGGGAGAGGGTTCGTTCTCGTAGACTCCAGACTCTTGTGGAATGTCAAGTACTATCGGTGCCTTTCTTCCCTGGGGTTTCCCCACTTGACCACTTTCGAATAATGCACGAACGCTTTTTGTTATTTCTGGGGGAGCAACCTTTTCTACCGCCTGTCTGTTTACGGGGAGGGGGGAGCTCGAGCCGCTGCTTCCTTCTGTAAATCCACCCTCGAAAGCAGCCTTGCAGTCATTCACTTGTACGTTGAGACAGGATAACTGCAACGTATGAATAATTATGTACATTGTAATACTTATTATAATAATACTTATATAATTATAGTATTACTTCTAGTACAATAATACCTATATCTGTAAATAATAATAATATAGTAATATAACAGAATAATACAATATATTATTTTTACTAATATTAATATACTAATATAATATACTAATGTTATATAATATAATACTTATATAATATAGTATTTCTTATAAAACAGTAATAGCTATACCTATACCTGTAATACTTATATTACACTGTAATACTTATTACAATAATACTTATATATTATAGTATTTCTTTAAACCTTTTTCACTATAATATTTATTAAAATATAAAGTATTTATACCAAATCTGTCACATTAAGTGTGCTTGCAATTGGTTTCTTTTCTTCGACAACAACTCTGCACAAAAATATTTTCAATATTAAAGTGTATTCAAGAATATTTAAAATTGAAAAGCACTCATATTATTAGACTGTTGTGACAGAGGCAATGCCAAATATCATGAGTTTAGTATTAAACCCTGATGTGCATTTATAGATAATTGCATATAATTTGATAAAGCACTTTAGTTAAACATTATGACGGTATTCCAGTGCATCACGTAGCCTTGAAATGAGACAACAGCTATAAGCATGTGAACTTGAATTAAGTTCTAAAACACGACAACGGTCGTTGAGTTCCAGTAGACAGCAAGGTCCTGTGCCTTCGATCCTTGAACATGACAATATTGAAGGCTCTGGCCACGATATTTCTGAACGATTACATAAGCCTAGCAATACCATTAGAATTTGTTTGAATAGAAGTTTTCTTCACAAGAAGCAACGTTGTGATAATAATATTAAAGGTTTAACGTCCGCTTCCTCAACCAGAGATGATGTCAGGGACGTCGTCTGGGATGATGATAAACTATTTACTAAATTAGGAAATATTACGTTTTATTGCGGTCGAATTATTACAAATGAACAACATTGAGAGTCAACTTTTGAATTAGATATGAAATCGTTCGTTTACTATGAATAAGTTTTTATAATTGAAGTTTAACTAACTTGTCCCAGTTGACATCGAGTTTTCGTGGCTCTCTGAAAGATGTTGGCAGATGTGTAGATGGCTGTTTTGTTGTTTCGTACTTATTCTTTATGTAGTCAACAGCAAGACCTGACAGAGTAAAACATGAGGATTAACTGTCTTGAAGTACACACTATGTAGCATTTTGAACTTTAGTTTTACTTTTATTTTTAAGTTTTACTGGAATATTCGCACATAAATTTAGCTGCATATACATGTATATTCGTCAATTAGCCTATAGACGTAAAAAGGCCTAAATAAATATAAAAATGTAAAATCGTAAACCCACAATACACATAGGATCTAGTACTCCTATAGGACCTACACACCATCAAAGGAGTTTTAAAAAGGTACGGTAGCATTATAAAAGATTAGATTAGCAATAATATTTAGTTAGTCCATAAATTACAAAACTTAATCCATGCATTTTCCCGGTGACCGACTATTTACTAACGTATGCATGTGATACGAAGCCGACGTTAAATTCAGATTTAAAGCCTTCAAAGGACATTAATTATATAAGTTTCCTACCTCTGTCGTTAGTTGACGGCTCTGACGAATTTTTGTGTGAATTCTGTAACATCAAATCAAACACTTTTACACAATCAAACAAAAAGATTGACCTAATAAATAGATAAATAGATATGAAGAAGCAGGCAGATGAATTAAATACTTAGATCTACAGATATTAACATACAGATAGTACGATCAAATGCATAAACCCAGAGAAGTGATGAAACGTTCATATAGTAGCGTGGTGATATACCATTCTCTTTTCTTATCGTCATTTTCTTACGCAACACCCACAATCTGGAACTCTTTACCTGCTTCAACATTCTCTAGCAAGCTTAAGACTTACCTTTTCCCACCATAGATATAATATATCTACCCTGGCCATTTTTTGATAATCGAACTGGCTTCCTTTTAGGACCTTACTTCTCCTCAGCATATTTCTTTTGCAGATTGGTCTGGGTGAATTGATCTGTAGTAATTTTGTGCTGCTGGGGACGTCCATGACATCATCCCTGGATGAGAAAACGGACGTTAAACCTTTATTATTATTATTATTATTATTATTATTCTCTCTTGGGGATCTGCTTTTGACGAAATTTGCCCCCTACCTGTCTCATCGTAGATACGATGAAATAGATATCTTGATTAAATATATATAGATGTGATCAAACACGTGGACTGATCGAGCACAAAGATGTAATGAGGGCACGCAGCCTGCCTACAATTCTAAAATAGATAATTGCTATTATGAACTATTATGTCCACTGGCACTCTCATGAAGGTAAAGGGTTTTTCAGATATTTCAGATATTTTATTCCTATTTCAGATATTCAGATAGTCAACCCCCTCCCCTTCCCTACCTCTTCTTTTATAGCTATGGCATCATATACAAAACTGTGAAACTAGTGCGAAGCGCATGGTAGCACAACGAATCTGCTCATTTTACTTGAACTTATCGATTCTAAACTGCTTAAGCATATATCCCAAATACTGAAAAAGTTGTTAAGATTAACTTAAACGGTTAGTAACGAATCGTATTGATACAATATTACAATTAGCATATTGACAACTTATTCGAACACGAGATTATTTGTAAATAACAGGAAGAAGTTCTACACTAACTGTAACACTCATCTGGATGCAGGATTTCTCTACAGAGTTGCAGGAAACTACTCATGTACTCTATAGATAGGATGGAGCACATTTGTTATTTTTGGAGAGCGATTTGTTAGTCAGAGCCTTATAAAATTAAAGTTATAAACGTGGAATACTTAACAGCCATATTTGAAGCTATATAATCGTTGGGTTCGAGTAATTCCTTAACCCCTTTAGGTGAAATGGCATAGAAGCGCGAGTTTGCTGTAAAAGCTGTATTTAAACTCTTAAGATTTAGAGTATTGTTTATAATATTGTGCTTGCTATAATAATATTGTGCAATATAATAATATAATATAATAATATAATATAATAATGCAATATAATAATATAATATAATAATATAATATAATATAATATTGTGCTTGCTTGTTTATAATATTGTTCAGGTTTTAAGCCTACTAAATTATATTGAACAAAAAAGTGAACAGTGATAATTTATATTTAGATGTATACGAAAGCTATTCAAAAGTCTATTTATATTTATTCTTAGCAAATAAAGTAAGCCGAGGATAACGTGGCTGTGATTTAAAATAAAAAAAATTAACATGTAAGTCACTATAGATGGGTTCATTACTATTAATTCCCTAAACCATTGTTGAAATATAAAAATTAAGTTTTAGGAGTATATAGAAAAGACAAGAGTTTTCCGGCATTGGCGAAGAATGAACACTGGAAATTGTCATTCAATTTCCGGATTTAATTTATATTGTAAGAAACGGTGTAAAGAATGCCGATAAATTTTCTTCCACTGCCGGTGGCAATGATGCATGGCAGAAGAAGTTAGTGGAATGCCCGCTTTGCGTTGGTGCATGATGCTGCTTCGCATTGCAAATATAACTTCACTGGACAGGCCAATACTGCAGCAGTCTATAAGCCCACTGGCCTCAGTGTAATAAAGAAACTTCATTGAAAGACTGGCTTCTAAAATCTTGATAACCTATCCGTGAAATTCCACTCAAAATTCCTATAGCGGTTAATATTAAAGAAACACTTTAATAAGAAAATGTTTTCTGTACATATCATTCGCTGCTCTTTTATTTCTAATACTCCGTAAAAGGTTCAAGAAAATAACATAAGAAATACAATGAGCACACCAGCGATCTACTCATCTAGTTGATCTGATGAAATACATGAAATGCCGCTATTATCGAATAATATAATGATTAAACAACTTGAATTATGGACGCCTTAGTTGCTTAGTTGGCTGGTGATAATCATAAAATTTATGCCAAGATGAATCCCTATACCATGAATTACAAATTAGAATTTGGAAATTAGCAACTATAAATGACAGTAAAATACTGGTAAAGCTAAGGTTAACGCCAGTTTCCTCACTCGAAAGTGATGTCAGTGACGGAAGAGCCCAGGATTTAAATCCCGTACATACCGATCCGCGATCGAATATCTTACCGACATCGCCACTGGCTCCAGCTACAAATTCCCGTTTTTTAAATTGCACTGAACTTCATTGATTCACAATAGATGGCGAATCCTTAGGAGGTTTGTCGATAATATTACATTGGACTGGAATGCAATTGTATAACCCTGTGCTCAATTCATAAATTGTCTTAAAATAAAATTGAAGACTGGTATAAGTATTGGATAACTATGTTGGCATTTAGAAATGTTTAACACATATGTATAGCGCTATAACGAGTCATCTTGTTTAATGTCAAGGCCGTGTACCAAATGCAAACTTGTGATACTTCATTGTTAAGTAGACATAATTTGATGGTTGGTCGGTTTTTTATTAAAAACAATTGATTGAATACATAGGATTGATTTGCACATAGGATTGATTTGCACATAGGATTGATTTGCACATAGGATTGATTTGCACATAGGATTGATTGAATTAACGTACACATAACTATTTACACATGCATGTATGTAATTACGTGTTATGTCCGGATCACTGAAGAATAGACCAACAGTAAATTTAATGTGTCCTAAGAGTCGACTATGCATGAACTGAGGATAGCAGAGACCTCAGATATCATATTATTTCAAAGCATTAGAGTGTGGATATGGCATAGAGCCTTTTGTAAAGGGATGAACTTGTTGATCTGGGGTCCTCTTTATAGAGCATGACAGCTGACTGTGAATAAGAATATGTTCCTTGGATTTTTAACTTGGCAGAACTCTAGGGGGAGAGAGGTACACACATTTTTGATCGATATCTTGGCATCTATAATAAGCCACGCATAGGTAATGTTTAGAAAATCGGGGATTGGCGTCATATTGGAACAGTGCCAGATGAACTTGAAAGATGAGAGAACCTGTGCACGACCAGCGCACTACACACCGTCTTGTGTTTGTTTTGAGTGAAGCAACAGACTTACTATCATCTCTCAGGCAGCCTAGTAGGCCTAGAAATATATTTTTAGATAATAGTCTATTTCTATTGACAGTTTTGTCTCTGCATCACTCTCAAGCCATCATATGAATATCAGTTTTGGAGTTTACTTTCAGATATGCTGAGTATCTTTCTGTTCTGCGTTTATCTCTTCCGTCGATCATTATGCGCAATTAAAGCTGTCATTGTTTGTTGAATCACCGGTTATTTAATACAGTTATTTTGTGTATTATTCTTTAACAATTGTTTTATTCAATATGTTTAATATGTTTTACTTGAACGTAGTTACAACTAATCTAAGCCTAAACTCAATCTAAACTAAACTAAATTGAACTAGCTTTGAAATAATATTGAAATTTGAAATATATTCTAGGCCGATTTCCACATAACACGAGCTTGACGAGCCGGCTTTAACCATACAGCTTACATGATATACAGTATGATTAGTTTGATTACACATGATCAGTGCACAGATTTACTTCAAGTAAATCAATGCGGGATTCTCTAACGTTGCTAAAAGCATGACTCACTAGATCATTAGACTCGTCTGTAAACAGCTAACTTAAGCCCCAACTGTATCAACTATAATTCTATATATAGTTTGAATATAGTTTAAATATAGCTTGAACGCATCACAAAACGTGTTTGAATATTTCCATGTGTCTCCCATTCTCGTTGATCTAAGCATTAGCTAGTGCATTCAGATGCGTTGAACTGATTGCAGCAATATCTTCAGTTTTAAACCTCAATGACATCGCCTTCGGGTAAGGAACCGGACGTTAAATCTGCATTGCGCTGTAGTATATGTTTTACTTGAACGTAGTTACAACTAATCTAAGCCTAAACTCAATCTAAACTAAAATAAATTGAACTATCTGAACTAAACTAAAATCTAACGTGGATAATGGGAAACGTCATGAAGTCACGTCAGCTTCATCGGAAAGGAAAGGATAAGGCCTTCATCGTTTCTCTTAACCTTCACTTTCATCGGAAAGGAATAATTTCAAAAAAGCAATAAAAATAATTTAAGAAATAATTTTCAACAACCAGATTCGAAATTAATAACTTTAATTCTCAGTCCGCACTATAAAAGACCTGCCGCAGGCTAAAATCTTAAGAACCGTTAAGATTAACCATTAAAACCATTTGAACCATTAAGAGCCATTAGTAACTTCCGTGTAGACTGAGATTACTACAGCAACTGACAAATTTACACATTAAATGATATATGATATATTATATATACATATACATTAAATATATATGTATATATATATATATATATATATATATATATATATATATATATATATATATATATATATATATATATATATAATATCTGTATTTATTGACGCATTACGTAGCAAGATCCCACCTGTGATTCCTCATGTAATCCGTTTGATGTCTGTTCATTGTTCGAAGCTGACAGCTGACCGTTAGACACTTCCATGACTGCGAGATTGTCAATTTACTATATATAACTAATTTAATTTAGCTACAAAATTCTCTTATATTTCATGTAGAGAAAAGCAATGTACTAGCAAAATGTGTGTAAGTTAAATTGTTATAAAAGATAACAATCATATTAATATTACCAATCTTTCTCTCTCCCTCTCTCTCTCTCACTCTCTCTCTCTCTCTCTGTCTTTCTCTATTTCTCTTCCCAAGTGGCATGTCAAAAATACAAATTCGTACTTGCAGTCTGCTTTCACACTCTATAAAAAGCACTCCATAGATCAGCATGTTAATCCCTTCACAAAAGGCTATGCCTTGTTCAAGATGTTTGAAGATCACCTATAACTTATATGACTTATCAATTTGATTAATCGAAGATTTCTCAAGATAGTATTCTGGTGGTAACAAGGTAGTATACTGGTGGTAACAAGGTATTATCCTGGTGGTAACAAGGTAGTATACTGGTGGTAACAAGGTAGTATCCTGATGGTAACAAGGTAATATCCTGGTGGTAACAAGGTAGTATACTGGTGGTAACAAGGTAGTATACTGGTGGTAACATGGTAGTATCCTGGTGGTAACAAGGTAATATCCTGGTGGTAACAAGGTAGTATCCTGGTGGTATTATAAGGTAGTATCTGTCTTTCCGGCAGGAGTGGCAGCACTTATAGGCCTATATAGAACAGCAAAAGATAATGTACAGTTAATTTAACTCTTGTCTCTGAGATATAACCCATTATTAGATTTTTCGCGTGTTTTAAAATAATTTGGTAAATACGTTGAAAATAGATAGCCACATTTTGATGCCTTAAGGCCTAGCCGCTTATCCAGATATACAGTACCTAGCGATCGAAGTCTGAGACAAAATTAATCTCAGTACCATAATTGACAGTGATGAAGGCTGTCTTCAGCCAAACTCGAATTAAGCAAGTCTTTGTGATATCAAGTTAAAGTCAAACAAAATTATCTAATAAATCTTGTTATTAAGACTCTCATTACACGTGGTAATGCCTGTCTTTAAATTACATAAAGCCTTACCATCAGTATCTTCAATAGTGTGATATTCTAATAAAAAGTAAGAGACATCAAAACCGAACAGCCTTCGATAAGCTTTAGGAAATCAGTAGGAGGTTCGATAAGGACACTTAGGTCGAGTTTTTATTCTTTCCAATGAATCGAGCTCGCTTCTCCTCTAAGATTCGGTTTCGAATTAGAATTTGACATTCTTACTTCGCTCTTCCACTTCTCTTAATCTTTATTTTGTATCCTTATTTGAATCTTATTCAATCAATTCTACAATTAATTTATATAAAAATAATGTTATGGACCATTTATAAAAGGCGTTTACTTTGAAAAATCACCCTATGTATTATTTCATTCCTTGGAGCGGCGCCACTGTGCAATCGTAAAATTGATTGTTTTGCGGAAGGCAACTGCCATGTAATATATCCTTAAAATGTAATATATACTCTCTATATATTCTATTTAGACATATATTAATTGTAAATTAAGACATTTTTATCATCATTTGACAAGAAATTGAAATATAATTTTTTTGTAATTATTTAAAATATCATTCCGTTAATAAGTGAAGAAATACAAAATAAATATATACGAATATATAGAAAATTGCCAGCCGTCAATAGAAGCACATACCCCTCCCCACTTTCCCAGTAGGCTTTGTTTATTATGTGAACAGAGTTACCGCTACACATTATGAAATGTCTATACTGAAAAAGAAGGATATTCCATATTGTCCTAGCTAGAACATAGTACAATTATTTAATTTTAACTTTGATAAATTATTGATTTACAAATAATATAATTAATTATCAATACAAAAACGCAAATACTGACTGTTAATATAAAACTAAACAGTAGTTATTTAAATTTAGCACTGACAGCTTATCCGTTGGACTATACGATATGTTTAATAGTTTATGTTTCTAGAGTAAAGCTTGCATCTCTGACTGGTGTTAAAGTTAAAATGCATTCAGGTAGGAATAGCAGAGCCAGTGTGGTGGGGAAGAGAAGCTTGCGGCATACGTCAGTAGGTCAAAATAAGACGGAGTAAAGATTAATAACAGGATAAAATTAGATGTACCTAGTCATGTAAGCATATTCACGTTTATTTACGGTGATAAAGAGGACAACTTGTATGAAGTGCAAATGAAAGTCTTTTTGCAAAGACAACATAAGTTAGGACAAGAATCGACACGTTATTTAAAAACTTTTATTTTCCGTTTCATAACTCGAGGAACTCCAAGATCAAATCTTGGCATAGTTTCTTTGGCTTTAATCTCTAAATTTTTTATCCCATTAAAACAGATAAATAAAATAATTTCAGATGGCCTTGCCGATGGGGCAGGCACTGGGCACACGACTCTCCATGCCCCTCTTTGTAATGAGTGCTAATGTGTTTGTATGATATAGGATGCGTGCAGACATGGAAAGGTGCAGATGGTATTAGTTAGCCTCTAGGCTCCGTGCGCATGTTTATGTTCGCGTGAATACCGTTAGTCGTGTGCCGAGTTGCCAACAGAACTTTTAGCTGCTGTAGCTCGGCCTATCTAAATGCTGAAGCTGCTGCTATCAGCTGCCAACAGCTGCAGTTTTCAGCTGATTGCAAGTTGCAACAGCAATCCATTTATTGCGTTTCATACGCATCTTACCCATACTCATTTCATCTAAATTGAATCCGTTAAATACGTTACATATACGAGTTTTGTTTTATATAATTTATACATTATATAATTACAACTGATATTCTACCGGCGAACAGTTTCTCACGCATTTTGGATGATGTTAGGCCTATAGGAATTTCTATGTACATGTAGCTATTATGTGTATAAAGCGATTGTGAGAAAGAATTTGCTTAAATAAAACTATTCATATTGTGTTTTAATCTGTGTTCTGGTTTTCGCTATAATTCAAGTGGCAGTTTTCAGTATCTTACCATCTTTATCAGAAAGGTCAACCAGCTATTCGAACAGCTGTTTCTGCAGCTGTTCAGGCAGCTGATCTAGCAGCAGCTGTAGCAGCGATTCAAGTAGTTACTCAAGCAGCAGCCACTGCAGTTGTTCAAGCAGCTACTCAAGCAGCAGCTTCTGCAGCTGTTCAAGCAGCTACTCTAGCAGCAGCTGCAGCAGCTGTTTAACCAGCTGTTTAATAAGTGCGCATGCTCTCGCCGCCCCGCTGCCCACAGCTGGAAGTTGAGAGCGGCCAGTAATAGGTTAGGTATGTCAGGATTCCTCCGCTAAACCGGTTTACAGGATCCCCTGACCATCCCACGAGCGTGTGGGATGATTTCGCGTTGATGAGAAAAATAACGTAAGAAATAAGGGCTGTGTTTAGTTGCATGAGGGGAGGTGGATTTCAGAAAATTCTCTGTTGCAGAAGTTCTCAGGCTGGAGTTCAAATCTTCGAAAAGAAAAGGAAATAAATCTGAAGCATTCAAATATACATATGCAATTATGCATTCTCCTAAGTGCATAATTAATAATTGCAATCGATGCTCTCTCTCTCTCTCTCTCTGTCTCTCTCTCTCTCTCTCTCTCTCCATATGATGTTTTAAGTCAAATTGTGACTTTTTTTATCTGACGAGTCTCTGTTTTAGACTAAAAAACTGACTTTAAATTATTTTTGAATTATTTAATTATGTTTTAATACTTTTTTAATTATTTTAATATTTTTGATTATATTTGTGTTTAGGTAAGTAGACCTACAGTCTTAATCGATCTTTAGTTGAGGTCAATTTATGGAGAGGTAGGGGGAGTAGGCCGACAGTACCCCTAATGACGTCTGTAGATGTTTCTTATTTAGGGGTGTGGTTTAGGAAGTGTGGCAAAGTGATTTTTCTTTCACTTCTCATTGAGATATTTAACTCATCAATTAATAAAAACGATGACGGATACTCTACGCTAAATTTATTTGATCGATTAATATGTCAAATAATTAGTTGAAAGCTGGTAAAGCTAAGGTTAATGTCAGTTTCCTCACTCGAAAGCGATGTCAGTTCATTAATTGAATTGATTAAATACTTATGTCAGAAAATAAATTGAATAACTGTATTTATTTTTCATTATTATGTCAGAAAATTAATTAATTTATTGAATATATTAAATCACTGTCAGATAAGTAATCGATGGAATTGATATAATCATTATGTTGAAAATCAATTGATCAATAAATTTATTAGATAATTAATTGAATTGATTGAATGATAAGAGAGTAAGCATTAGAATTCTAAGCATTAGAATTCAGTTTTAATTCGTTCTAATTTCTTTTCAATGAGTTTTTACAACTCTTTTTAAAATGTCAAATAATTCTATTCAATTATGAACAGAAAGCTCAAGAAACTGCAGCTCTCCAGATTATGATAAGACAGTAAAAAACTGGAAAAAGAATCTGATCTGGATTTAATCTGTAGAATTAAAAGTTTCCACAAGACATACATGTATTTCTGGAATATTGTAAATCATTTAAATTTTATTTTACATTTAAGGGTCCTCAATCCATACACGTCCAGAAGCCAAGCATTATATTCTTTTATTATAACGCGTTGAATCTTTTAAACTTAAGAACTCCAATAAATCTCAATTAGGCCTTCTACTAGATATTATTCGATGATTATGATATGGACTTATAAACTCAGTCTAGCCTACTTCATATTTTAGTAGATACACTCTTTACGTTAGTTAATTAAACTTGCAGCTGCTAAATAAATGAAATCTCATATTGAACATACCAAATGAGCAATCATAACCTTTCTATAAAATTTTGAGTGGCTTGAAAGAACTCCTGCTGCATTTATTTGATTTTGATCTTCATAAACGTTGTGTATTTAGTGGTTTTCTTGGTAGGTCAGTCTAGCATAGCAATATGGTCCAGTTGATAGAACCGTATAGACTAGCAATGTCAGTCATTTGCCATTGATATGTACAATTGGAATAGAATTATACCAGTTAGCCAGGATTTCTTGCTTAACTGATTTTCTTGTAACGCTAATTAGGATATCAACTTTGAATATATCAGGAATTGAAGTAACGAAACTTTTTCATACGTATACCCAGAGATTCAACGTTGTATCAGACACACACGTATACTGCTGACCGATGATACAAACTTTTTTATTTTTACTCTTAATTTACGTCCCTGACATTGCATTTTGGAGTGGAATCGGACGTTAAATTCTTATTGATTAATTGATTGATTAAAATATGAATTCATAAATTAAAATTGTTATTAATGGGTCAATTAATGGGTAAAACAAGCTACCGCAAACGCAGAAGTGCAGGGATGAGGTTCAAGCAGGGATGATTTTTCAGAATAAATGATATTATGTTGATATTCTGCATTTGAAGAAACGTCTATCAAAATTCAATTTCATCCAAAAACCAAAGAACAAGCTTCTGAAGTGGCGTCATTACATGGTATTAATAAATACAGTTACGCCTTCATAAGTTTATAGCTATATAAGGCAGAATATAAACTGTACTATTTTAGTTTAAAAAATCTGTTAAAACCTTCTAATAAGTGAAATTGATTTGACACCAAAATATAAATTAAATTTTGCACAAATAAGCGTAAGCAGACATTTAAGATGATTCAAATAGCGAAAAATGATGGAATTCAACAAAATTCTTTCAGCGAATATTTCCTGAAGTCTAGCTTATCTTCGAAAGTTTTCAACTACGCACATTGTTTATTATTTACATACCTAGTGTTTAGTATCTCAGCGGGTTCATCAAATGTATCCTTTAGGCCTAACTCTGGCACAATGGCATCCTATTAAATGTGGAGTAGACGATAAATAGAGACAACTGCATTCAATATAAATAATCTGTGTTCAATATAAATATTTTGTATTTTTTAATAATAACAGCAATTAGAGTGATACAGCCATCAATGACAACCTCGAGCACTATTGAGACAAAATCAAACCGGCGAGCAAAAAGAAAGTCCAAAAGCGGTGCAAATTCCAAAATCCAGAGAATCAGTCCAAAGTATCAGTCATAATAAAACTCTGGTGTTACAAGCTATCTTAAAACTCAAGTCAGTCAGATGAAAATGTTCAACATTAAACCGATATATAACTACGATGTTGACAGTATATGAAATGATCCCGACCCTGGTTAAACTGGGATTCAAGGGAGGATGATGATGATGATGTTGACAGAATATGAAAATTTCAATTCGCTAATTAATCCGAGTGAATCATTCACCAAAATGAATCATTCATCACAGCGAATCGTTCCCCAGAGTGAATCATTCACCAGAGTGAATCATTCATCAGAGTGAGCCATTCACCAGAGTGAGCCATTCATCAGAGTGAGCCATTCACCAAAGTGAACCATTCACCAGAGTGAACCATTCATCAGAGTGAATCATTCATCAGAGTGAGCCATTCACCAGAGTGAGCTATTCATCAGAGTGAGCCATTCATCAGAGTGAGCCATTCATCAGAGTGAGCCATTCACCAGAGTGAATCATTCACCAGAGTGAATCATTCATCAGAGTGAATCATTCACCAGAGTGAATCATTCACCAGAGTGAGCCATTCGTCAGAGTGAGTGAATAGCCATTCACCAATAGTGGCAATCATCAATGATTCATCATCATCGTCATCAGTAACAACTGTTTCGCATTGATCAACTGTTGAATTCAATATGTTTTAATAATTGCACCTCGAGTGCTTTAAATCTCGAATATTTTTAGCATTTCATGGTGGAATTTGAAAACACTCTAAGTTTGTGGTTCAAAACTTTTTCTAGCTCTAATACGATCTTTCTAGTGTCTTATGACGTTAATCCTTTATTATTGTTAACATTATTATTATTATTATTATTATTATTATTATTATTATTAATATTATTATTACTATTATGACATTTGACATTGGTTGGAATTCTCATTCGCTTCTCTTCCATCGCTAATTCGATATTTTCGTGTGCAAAAGCCTTTTTAAATTAATCCTACTACATTTTTCTCTACATTTCTTTCTAATGTGTCAAAATGGTTTTAATACTTTTTAGTCTAGAATATACCTATTAGCAGACTCTTAACATGCAGTTACAAAAGATGATGCTGATGCTGATGATGATGATCATCATCATGATCATATGATGACGACGATGAAGATAGTTTATTTTTGAGAACGAGTTGATAGTTGGATATGTCATGCTTATATTAGGCGACTGACGCTGTTCCAATAGATCTTTTCGGTAATAGCTATAAATAGAACATCGGGGACACCAAATGTAAATAGTGGACAGGAAAACGTAAACACTGCACAGAATACCATTGAAATGTACTAGTTACTCATAAAATTTATAATACAAGCTTTCTTTAGAAATGTTATTTACTTTACAACCTACTATACTGATATTAATTAAAGAATAACTTAATACTTATAATTTAACTCTGGCACCTATTATAACGATATGCATGCATTATAATGAAGTTATAATTTAGACCCATTACATTTACTTGGAAATATATGTATCAGATGTCAACATAAACAAACCAGTGTTAACATGAAACAAAATATGTTTTCAATTACCGAACTGATCTATTGCATGTAATAATATCATCATTCTATTCTATATTCTAGATCGCATTTCGCCTCCTGTTCTTCGTTCTTGACCTTTTGTAACCCAATCAATGATCAATTTCATACAATCACTGATCCAGAATAAATTAGTCACGTGATACCTCTTACTTTCCAATCCTTTCAATTCCAATGCCAGCTTTTTCATCAACGGCGCTGCTCGGGAACGAGTCCTAGATATCCGAGGGGAAATTAATTTCTGACTGAATTATCCAGTCCTGCGGCAGTCGCTAGATTGCTCCTTAAGGCCCTACAGCTCCAACAGAATAGACTGCAATCACGAAATATTCAGCTTAAGCAAAATTTTGATTAACAAAAGTTACAAAACAATCAAAGTCACTGTATAAGAGCCCATGACGTTTTCAATAGCTAGTAATTTTGTAGGTTTAGTATGAGTATTTCGGATTAATTATTTTTTCTTGTTTTAAGAATAATCTATAATCTTTAAAAAGGCTTTTTAGCACCATTACATATATCTTACTTATATAAATTAAGAACTTACTAGAATTATAAAATGATACCACAACAAATAAAGTAGGCCTCAATAGAGGCAGAGGCAGACGGAGATGGGGAATTTTAGATGATTTAAAGTTACATTCATAATTTACTATGTGGACATAAAGAGGAAATCGGAAGACAGAGAAGAGTGAAGGCGTTATATACGATGGACCTGCCAGTAGCAGTGCACTGAAAGAGAGAGAGAGATAGACCACAACCAACGCATATTTATGTTCACCTATTCAATCACTGCAAAAAGTAAAAACCAGATCGAATTTATACTAATGCACTTATATTAACAAGAGTGCCATCCATGATCACATAGTGTATGATGATTTAATAAAGCAACATGCGCTTAGCACCTACTGCAGAATGTACACAACAAAATGATTCTCAAGAATTGAAATAATTGTTATAATATTAAGAGCGGTTCTATAGTCAATTTACGATCGTTCTCCTAAGAGCCACCCAATCAGTACTCGGAAAATATTCAGAAATATATTGTGAGAATTCAAGCATCTAACAAATGAAGAAATGGATGATACATGTACATGTAAATCTACGGATTTTCTCTACTCACTAATCGGATAATTGAAAGCCGACTGAGGGAGGTTGATAAGCTGATATCATCTCTTTCAATCCAGTTTCGATCCATCCAATAATTCCAAACAACTGCCGCGTCATCACTCTGCAACGAGTGACGTTGTCAGAGCTTAATGCTTTACTTCACAAGAGTATGAATCAAATGTGACCTGTAAGAAGCAGTTATTTTCATATACTCTCTTCTCGCCATATTCTATAAATTGTATTAAATTTTAACTTTACTTTTGTAAAGAATTAATTATTATAGCATTTTATTTAATTCGATTGGATTATCGGAAGCTTATGAATGTTGTCTGAGTGAAGACATCATAATATTCAGAACTGTACGGTAAGCCAGCAACTCAACTATCAATTAAGACTAGCAAGTAAAAGCCTTTTTGAAAGATTAAAAGTTTTTTTTCGATGTTGGTATGTTCATTGAAGATTCAAAATGGTTAACTCAATATCAATCACATTTAGATTGGATATTTTAAAGTCATGGAGATGTCTAATTCGGTAATGGCGTGTTTGAATAAATAATATTGTGTAGGTAAGTACAAAACATGTTACTACATGTACAAAAAATATCTAAAGGTGTTTCATCTTCAGAAAGTAAGCGATAAACTGATTCAAGTTGAAACTCCAAAGTGGATCTATTTGAAATGCACATTCATGAAGAGCTGAAGCAGTGTAAACACATTGATGCAGAATGAGCCCGTACATTTAACTCAACTGTGGCATTTATCACAGAGGGTCGCTTTACAAATATACTTATTAATTGATTGATTGATTGAGTGAGTGATGTATTGATTGATTGACTGATTGATTGATTAATTGATTGATTGACTAATTGATTTATTGACTGATAGATGGATAGATAGATTGAAGGATTGATTTATTGATTGATTGATTTATTGATTGATTGATTAATTGATTGATGGACTGATTGACTGATTGATTGAGTGAGTGAATAAGAGATGAAAAGTGCAGGCATCTCATTTAAACAGTTCACAAGTTTCTAGAGCTGCTGCAGACTGGTGCAGTTGATGAAGTTGCTACATTGTAGAACTGTGACTGCATGCAAAGCGCCTGACTCTACTTGACTGTAGTCATTGGCCAGTGGGTCTAGTGATAGCGGAGATATGCAGACTAACTTTGAGATTTCTCAAACAACGTTATGCTTAAATATAATTTTCTAGTGCATAGAATGTCAAAATAGCGTAGTGGTTAGAGTGCATCTCTTTTACGTCGTGAAGTTTTAAATGACAGATCCTGAGGTGAATTAAACTCTCGAGGTTTCGGTTTCTAACCGCGTAGATCTGAGAGTAAAATCTAGGACTTTCAGTGGACAGGTTACATGGGAAATGGAATAAATTGCCTAACGAATTTAACATGTGGTATTAAAAATGATATACATGTATATCAACTTAGTTGATCGTTTCACAATAATGTGTATTATTATTATTATTATTCGTTGCAAAGCGTGGTAAAGATTTTCAGAAAATTCTGCCCATACCGGTTTTTTACCGGTATATTTATCACAGTTGCACATTATGTTAACTCTGATCGATGTACTATTGAGAACCGGTCCACGGAAGCAATGTAGACATTTCGTGCATATATGCATACACGAGCACTGATCAAAGTTGATTTGAATACTCTTCCAGCTGAAAGCTTTAGACATCCAAATCAAAATGTTGGATATTAAGAATATTTCTTTGAAATCAATTCTTTTGTCGTCTTCATTGTTTACATTAACATTATCATTAGATTAGGATTTTGTTTTATCTATATATTTAAGTTAATAGTCGAGATATGACAATCACCTTTTTTTAAACATTTGCTGAAACATTAGCATAAAATTGAACCTTATGAATTAATTCGATATAATTTATATAATCACTTAACAAATAAATGATGTTATGGAAAAATATCAAATCGTTAAATAAATATAGACATCTCTTTAAGAATTTTAAGCAAGTAGTTAGTTAACTATAATGTTATATATCTGAAATCAGTGATCCTTAGCAAAAACTTTAGAATCAGCATTATTTCGTTGCATTAAAACTTACAGTTCCTGTGGAAATGCATTTGAATAACTTAGTGTTGTACTAACAGCATACTCTAGATGAAGAGCTTGTGGTTGCTACATATATTTTAAGTGACATTTAAACTCTAACTACACTTAATTACATTGATAAATACTCAGTAAGCTTTGCGGTGACTCTAGAATATCTTCAGTATAGCCTGCTACCGATGTTGAGTGAAATCGAATCTGGATCCCTGACCTCTAGATCCGGTCCTATCACCACTAGTCCACCCCAGGAACTGATGTGCACTGGTTGCCGGCAGCCTATCACCGACAGATACATGCTGAAGGTGATGAGCGAGCTATGGCACGAGGACTGTTTGAAATGCTCCTGCTGTGGCTGTAGGCTGGGTGAAGTGGGATCTTCTCTGTTCAGCAAGGCAAACCTTCTTCTGTGTAGAAGAGACTACCTCAGGTAAACTGATAAAATTCTATAGCAATAATTAACTTAATATAATTATTATAATTAATATAGTTAATTATTAATCATTATTAATTTATTGTTAATTATTATTAATTAATTAATTATTAATAATTAATTAATTATGAATTAATTATTAATTATGAATTAATTATTAATTATAAAATAATATCATTAATAGCATTAAATTAATATAATTATAGCAATAATTAACTTAAAGTAAATGAAGTAAATTTGTTTAATACAAATAAGTAAATTATTATTGACATAAAAGCTGAAACTCCATGAAGTTAGCCTTAATTAGAGGCTTAAGAATCATTGTAACTATTTTGCTTTTTGTAGTGGAGAGTGCATGGTGGAAGGTTTTCTGGAGATATTAGTTCTGTTAACATACATACAAAGCTGTGCACCATGCCATGCTATTAATGAACAAAATATTTTAGTAAATACATCTGGATGCGAAGTGATTTTCAGCTCGCTGTCTACTATCTCGATCAAATTTAAGTTAAAAATTGCATATTTATCTATTTATCATTAAAATGTATTACATTAGAATTGATATACATCACTATTTGTAAACTTGTATGGTCAATTTTAGCTATAGAAGCGAACACGTTTCGATTAAATTTCCATGAAGCCCTTCCCGAAATACTGGCAGGCCCCACCTCCGAACTAAGGCTGGCTATGAGCCTACATGTCTACACGTCCCTTATATCATCTCTGGATGAGGAAACGGACGTTAAAACTTTATTATTATTACTTTTTATTACCCTGGGCTGCAAAGGGCCCTGGGCTAAAAAATTAGATAAACGAGGCTTTATTTAATTAACAGTTTAAAAAAAGCAGTAAAAATAATCCCCCTACACTCTGGGAAGCCGCATTAGCTAATAATAATAATAATAATAATAATAATAATAATAATAATAATGTTATTGACCGAGTAAAGTAGCCCCAATGCATTCAGAAAATAAAGGAGCCAGTTATTATGTGGTTCTTTATTGAGCTATGTCTAGAACTTTTTTATTATAGGGCTACTTTATTTTTGAAGCTAGCGGATCCTGAATAAAGTGTACAAAGTTATTATTGATTGAAATTAAGCTGAATAAAATAGCCAAGTTATAATTGACTTAAAATAAGCTGAATAAAGTAGCCAAGCTATTATTGACCAGGAAATTTTATAAATCAAGAAGCCAAGTACACTTAATTCAGATAGGCCCTAATGACAACTAAGACCACGTTATTCTTATAAGAATAAACAAAAGGTCACTTTATTAATGAAATAATTAAAAAGGCATCGTTATTCATTTAATAATAAGATCATTATTTTATTATTAATGATTAATTCCTATCTAGTCATACAAATATATGCCACGAAGATGAAGATTTAAAGTTGGGTTCCTCACCCGAAGGCAATGTCAGGGACGTCTCAAACGGAACATACAACTACAATACCACTATAGTACAAGATCACCAGTCTGCAACAGAACACCCTAGCAAATGCATTGTCTGAAGAAAAAGCGAGATCAATGTCAGTGCAGTCCATTCATATGCCAGAGATTGAGGAGGAAGATAATGAGTCTAAGAAGGAAATATATGAAAAATTTGACACTCAAACAAATTATACCAGAAATAATATCAGAATCGATGTAAACACATAACACATTAACAGAAATGTCATACATACAGCCTACATTATACAGCAGAGACTGCTAAACTTGTGAATTTGAAAACTTGAAACAGAATGTAACCTAATTAGTACTTTTGTACATGTATTGATGGCGGCAACTTTACTCTTACATGTATTCTAATCTGCTAATGACGATAGGGAGTCATTGTAAACTAACCCATTGAGGTTGCAGGCACACTGATATTTGACTGAATTCTCGCAACATATGATAGCAACTTATTTCTGACGCCCTGTCACCTTCGCTTCAAGGAATTCCCTCACAAGAGGGCTGCTACATGTATTTATTCCAGCTAAATGACTATAGCCTTGTTTGTATATTTATACTAATCACCTCTTCATCATGTCCTCTTATATAAGGTATCTTCGTGATTTTAGGTCAAATATAAACCTACCTAGCGAAATGATAGTGAATATTGATGCATATAGGTGTTAACTCTTTATGATTAAAAATATTTGGCCTACACACTTTGTTCTTTGGACTGATTTTCTGGATTTTTGGAATTTGCACCGTTTTTCGACCTTCTTTTGCTCGCCGGCTTGATTTTGTCTCAATAGCGCTCGATGTTGTCATTGATGACTGTAGCACTCTATTCATCATTATAAGTTCATGGATGTTAGAAAACTTCATTTACACATCGCTAAAAATCTAAATTATCCAACCCTACTGCTATATGTAAAATGCAATGGTCCATCTTTTAGAAAAAATATTTTTTGCTAATAAAAAATAAATATTCGTTTAAAGTCAAGGTTAGAAGCCCGAAGATCTCTTGAAGACGTCATGTGTAACGGTGAACCTGTTACAATTCAACATGTCTGAGAATGTAAACATCATCAAAACTTAATAACTCGATTTAAAGCTAAAAAAACATAAAACAACAGAAAGTGAGTTCTAGTGGTCGTAGAAAGGAGTTCTATAGCTCATTAAATAGGAAATTCATTATATTTTGAATTTTCATTTCAATAATGCAATCATAATTCGCAATAAAAGAGAAATTTGATTGACCAAAAAGACCACCTTATTCATATATTTATACACGTGCCACACCCACCCATAATAACTAAAGAAATTTTGATTGCTTTTATCTCCGTTAATATACATGCTACAAACTTCATTCTTTTTTTATTTGAAAGAATTCTTCTTGATCTATGAACTTGTAAATTTTCAGCTTTTTACTCTATCTAGAAATATATAGAATAAATACTCAAAAATAAGGTAGCCCTAATTTTGTCCCCTTTATTTTCAGGGCTCCCTTACGAAGCGTTTTTTCACTATGCTAGGGCTCCTTTATTCAGTGGATAGACTTATAATAATAATAATAATAATTATTATTATTATTATTATTGTTTACATATTCAGTAAATGTTTAGAAACTGAAGACTTGTAAACTGATGGTGTGGGTTTTGTTCAGGTTATTCGGGACGATAGGCTTCTGCTCAGCCTGCTCTAAGATGATTCCAGCCTATGAGATGGTAATGCGAGCCAGAGGTCTTCTCTATCATCTAGACTGCTTCGCTTGTCAGCAGTGTAGTCACAGGTTGTCAATCAATCAATCAAAATCAATTAATTAATCGATCATTAATTCATGCATTCATTCATTTATTCAGTTTTCTAATCAGTCAGTGAGTAAGCCAGAGAGATAGTTAGTTAACCAATCAATCAACAAATAAAAGCATTAAATTCAATCATTTGAAAGCAACTAAATCAATCTATTAAGCATTTAACAAATTAATTATTTAGAATATTTCAGATGCACAGTCTTAGTTAAGCTAAATCGAAAATGAGTTTCAGTTAAATAGACATGTCTTACTTTCTCTGGATATGAAATTGTAATTTCTCCTATGGAATATATTTTAAAGGAATATTTGTTAAAGTTAATTTATTTTCCATTCTTTTTCAATGTAAAAGGTAATTGCAAATTTCACAGGTCATTATACTTTCTATGTGAGCTTATAGTTTTGAAAACATTTGTTGCGATAAGCTTAAAATTTTCCAGACATTAAGACTTATATCCCTAATACTATAGATCAAGTAGAGTTTTCTTTTAATAACAATATCTCGGAGAGTTGAATTTGTTTGACAGTTTGACTCAACAAATGAGTTACTGTAATAATTAATTCATGATTTAATCTCCATAGAGGAAGCTAGTGCCATCTGAATTGTTTCCATAGGTATCATGCTAGATGCAGGCAAATATTTAAAAGTTTCGACGGGGTATTCATGATTCGCCGCTTTGTGACTGCTGCCAAAATCCCAAACCATGAAACGTTTGGTTGGAGAGTGCCATCTAACCTGCCTGCCGGATGATTTGTCTATTTTAAACTGTCTTACACGTAAAGCAGCTACCTGGGGTAACGAATATGCTAAATAAATAAATAAATTCATGATAAAAAATATAATATCTACCGTCTAATTGACCTAGTCGACAGCAAGCTTGTCCGAAAACCTAAAATCATGGACTCAGTTCTCCAATTCTTACGCCTATGCTAGAAATTACAATAGCTTATACACAAAGCTATTTAGCGTTGTCTAATTCTTTTCATGTTGTTTTATTGCAATTACAGATTTTGTGTTGGAGATCGATATTACCTAAGTCGTGATAGAATACTTTGCGAAACGGACTACTTAGAAAGGTTTAAGCGGGATACAATGCAGAGTAAAATAGACAAGAACTGGATTCATCCACTTATGAATGTATACTGATTGACTATAATTATATAACGTGTTTAACGTCAAGGTTTGACGCAACAAGAGTCATGAAGATACTCTTACGCATATGTCGTAATGGTTAGAGTGTTCGCCTCAGAGACAAGTGGCCTGGATTCAAGGCCCAGGCCGGTAAGCAACTAGAATGATATCTCCTAGGGTCCCAGGAAGGTTAAGCTTGTATCGGTGCTTGCTCTCAATTGGCACCATCAATAGCAAAGGTGATGCTCATTATGGAAAAAAATTCTAAAAAATGTGTCAGGAACAAAAATTGTCAAGCTCAAAGTCTGATCACAGGCCATGATAGCCTACTGTTAAGAAATGATCTTTTCAAAAAGTTGAAACTGCAGCTGTCATCTGGCGAAGTAACTTCGTTCAAAGAGTTGAATATTCTGAAACCCAAATAAAGAACTTATATATAAATTACATGTATACTCTCAAGTTGAGCAAGAATCTAGCCCGAAATAACATCTATTCTATGGCAGATTTTAATAAGTTTTGTATGAAGAAGATTGCAATAGTCTTCGTTATATATAATAATTATAATTAGTGGAACATATTGCTTTAAAAATATTCTTATCTATTCCCGTAATTTGCATAAATTGGTATGACATTTTGCCAACATATAGAACTTCTTCCCCTTTTCAGTTCAACTGTTCGCTAATATAATGGTAACGAAAACATATCGTTGAAGGAATATCAGCATTTGACCTCATTGTTCTAAGATAAATCTCACGTTAAGATGAGACATTAAAACATACGGCAGAAAAGCGTAAGCTAAGCATAAGCAAAGCCGAGTTTAGTCTCAGTTTCTGATTTCTCTAAAGGATATCAGTGATGAGCAAGCTTCGTCTCTGAACTAAACTCCTAGTGGTTTGAAAGACAACTCGCTCAGTCAGCTGCTTGAGGTTGCATGACTTGCGAACATTTTTATAGATATGTAATAAACATTAAACTTCATTCGGGACTGACGTCTTGATTCGAGACAAACGTCAGATTTCATTCCTTTCTAGTCCTCTATCATAAATGTTTTCCAGCCCAGCAAAGTAATTCACTGCTACAGAAGTCTTCTCTAACCAGAACCTGGAATATTACGTAGGCATTTTCAGTAGAAACGTATCGGCTATGGAAGCCCTGGAGAATTTCGGAAATTATTGTAGGAAATTTCAATATACAATGTAGTCATTAATAATTCATTTCAAATACGTTTTTTAATATCATAGTATCATTGAAAGACACAAAGATAAAGTCTGCAGAGTGAAATGCTGTACCTAAGAGCAGCTCTCTGCTTTCAGAGCCATACATTCTAATGCAACCAGAAAAAAAAAAAAAAAATCTAAAATTATTATGCAATTTTCTACAAATATTTAACAATTATACACTTAGATAATAATAATTATAGTATATTAGTATAACAAGTATAGCAATGAACCTTTTAAACAGTGCAAAGTTGCAATCGAACTTGGTTTATGTAAGTTTTTCTTAGTACATTTGCAATTTATTTTGTAATACGATCGACCTCATAGTCAATATTTTTACATAGTATAGTGGAACCGTAGCCATTCATGTTTAACGTCAGTCTCGGATTCCAATAGGGTCATGATACTTTATCCTTTAATTAGACTTGGACCATGATAGTTGTTCCACTTATTTGCCGTTAATAATATTCCAATAATAATTATGTTATAGTTTGAACATTCCGTTATAATATTCAAGTGTTCTTTGTTCATTCCTCTCATTTTTTATTATGATTTCATGTGTTGTGAAATCGTCCCTTAGGAATGGAGTCTGTTTCTATGGTTCTATTCATATAATTAGCTCATAGTATATAAGCGAATGCAAGCCGCAGACGCTAGGCGTGTGATAGATTGGATGCTTCTTTAGGTTAGGATGATTCTTTTTGGTTAGAAATGTATCTTTGGTTCTACCGTTAAACAGTTACGACCAATCTTTAACATGTATTGGTGTTAGAAACAAGAAGTGTTAGAGCAACGATTAGTTCCTTGACAGCAGCGAAACTGAAGTACAGTAACTGAGCTAGATGATATGTAATTCTTGTAGAGATGTTTGCCGAACATAATATTTATATTTAAATGCATTTACGCCACGAATGACCAAGCCAACCACTCGTGCAAGAGAGACCAAATCAAGCGTTATGAAATTCAGCTTGGACACAGCGATCCTGCTTGTAACCAGTGATAGTCAGAGGGACAATGCAAAGAGATACAGGGGCTGAGATAGCTAAAGAACAAGGTAGGCAAAATAGAAAAGAGTTGAAAGTTTATAAGAAATTGATCGCATTAAGTAATAGACGTTAACGTCTAGTATTTTGATAAATATTATAAAATCATTATTCGATTTATGAAATTATACTATAAGTTTTTAACATTTAAGTCTCAGCGAAATTAGTACAAATACAAAACTTTAAGTTCAATATTAGTTGTAGTCGATTCCTAAGAAAATATTAGATTTATAGGTTGATCTGATTCCATGCATGGAGTATATGTTCATAACAAGTGGCTTTAGATGTGCTTGCTAGCAGTTTTCCCTTGGATTTTATAAACAATAGATGTATGTAGTTGAGGTCTGCTAGTATAGTGAATGTACTTTACAATGAGCAATCTCAGTCTAATGCTTGGTCCAATGTAAAATACCAGTCATACAATGCACATGTATTATATATGCAGATCACACGTATTCATATATATATATATATATATATATATATATATATATATATTTACATGTGTATACATATATATATATATATATATATATATATACATATAGGGCCTACTTGTATAATACATGTAAATGTATATAAATATACGTTGCATATGCATATAATAAACGTTGCAAATATATATATATATATATATATATATATATATACATTATATATACATGTATATATGTGAATATATAAATACATATATTCACATATATGTATATAATATGTGTATAGACCTATAGGTTTATTTATGCATATATTATATATGCATATATATGTAGGCCTATATATGTGAATGTGTATATGCATATACAATTATACATGTATGTATATATATACATATATACATGCATATATATATATATAGGCCTATAGTAGCACCAATATCAGACCATTAATTGCAAGCCTACTTAAATCTAATTTACTAACACCGCATTTAATTTAATTTGCACTAACACAGAATTTGCATGTATATTCAGCGACAGACTAATTTATTACCGTCCTTCATGAAAGCCGTGATGCTACAGTGTATAACAAGCCGGCTAGGTACAGAGCTAATTTAGATAGCTCTGTTAGAATAATATTGCGTTTGGATTTACTGAGAGTTATGAACGAGTGATATCTACAATATACACGGCAGTTGTAGAAAATTCCAATTTAGATGCGTAATCGCTTCTGAATTTAAATAGCTGCTAGCTTTAGGGACAGAACAAAAGCTAGGAACATAATCTCTAAAGAGCAAATGTATCGGTGAATTGTTTTTTTGGTTCCTCAATTGGAAATAAAGTTAATGTTAATTGAACTTAAGCTTAATGTTTATTATATTTTATTATATTTTTAATTTTAATATATTAACATTTATTTATATATATTTTAAATAGAGCCGTTGTTGTCTGCAAATAAACATATAGCATCGTAAATCTTATCGTCTGCTCTTGAACCTGATTATATACGAATAGTTTATAAAATCATCTATAACTCATATAGTCCCGTTCTTCCTTAGAGGGCTCATGCAAGATCAGTTCTGTTGTTTCTTTTTTATTTTTTAAGATTAATTATCAATCTCCATCGTTTATTAACCTCGTAGGATAAGATACCGCACGAAGGAAAGTTTCATTCATCAGCTCTTATTAGTTATTACGTAAGCGAGTGAATGAAGTCTCTTAATTTAATTTAGATTAATTTTATTTAATTTGCACTTTATTTTTAGTATGGATTCTGCTCTTTGCAACTCTGTATATGCACCAAGAGTCCCAAGTACAACTAGATTCTGCGCTTTGAAATTCAATATTTTTAAAATTCTTCATAGCCATATTTCAAAGATTAGGACAAGAAAAACACATAGAGAAAGATTTAATAAATTATAATACATTTGTCAAATTAATGCAACAATAAGTCATACTAAGCTATACGAAAGAGATAAAAGCTTTATAATTAATTTTGACGGAAATTTTAGAGTTACAGGTATATGTTAGAGACAGTTAAGCTAGGTCTCGAATCCGAAACCTTTTTCTTGTAAGGCAAGTGTATATGCTATCAGAAATAATTAGGCTATATGAACTCTAATTTCAATTGCAATTAAATGCCTAATTATTAGCACGTATAAAACTACATTTGCAATGCACGTAGACAAAAGAGCTGGTAAGAAGCTAATGTTAACGTCAGTTTCTTCACTCTAAAGCTATGTCAGTGACGGACGAATTTGAAACCCCGCATATACTGAACTGCGATCTAATATCTTACTGACATCGCCACTGGCTCCAGCCTAGGCCTGTATACTAGATATAGTTGACAGATTGTAGACTAGATATAGTCTTAGGCCTACTTGTATATATGTGCATGTAGTTTAGTTATTTATATAGAGACCTTCGATGAAACTTGTTTGAAAAAATCACCTGGCATATTTCTCTGTTGTTGAATTATTACCTGTGCAATTATAATTGCACAGGTAATAATTAGCAATAAAAAAACAATTAGCTGATAATTATCAGCTGATTGTTTTTGCGGTTTAAATTTACTATATATATATTTGCATATATATATATATATATATATATATATATATAGATTATATATATATATATATATATATATATATATATATATATATATATATATAATTATCCTAAAATGTAAGATATCCGGTTTGGCTGTTATCTCTAGGCATAAATGGCTCTCTAGACTAAATATAAATTAGGGCAATATTTTATTACCCTTTACTACGTAATTAAATTGTTTTCAAAATTTATTAACTCTACCTGTCATATATGTTAACACAAACCCCTCCAGATCTCCTACTCTCTCTCTCCCTCCAGGTCCATGGTATAACGCCTCCACTCTTCTCTGTCTGCCGCTTCATGTGGACATGATGAGGAGGAAAGCGGAAGCATCCCCCACTAGGCTTTGTTTATTGCATGAGCAAAGCTGCCATTACATATTATGACGGGTCTATAGATATACGGCTCGTGGGGCATTGTTAAATAATTTACTCGGGTAGGATTAACGCAGCTTACTGTGCGCAATACCTCAGGACAAGAGATGCGTCTCTGCTGATCTGACTTGTTGCCAGTCAGATTCTATTCTATATGTCTCATTGCGCGGTTGGCTTAGCATTCAACTTTAGCATTTCGTTTAAAGCATTGTTTTCTTTGTGAATATATTGCAACTAATTGGCAGTCCCCATATATTAATTATGTCTGCTTTAGCAACCAATATAGGCCTTATTCAAGGTCTGTTCCCAAACTATATACAATAAACAATACAATATGGATTTGGAGAAGAATGGAAAGGATTAGCTGGACTCAAAAGGTTACAAGTGAGGAAGTTCTGGAGAGAGTTGGTAAAGATAGACAGCTGATAAATGTATTAAGATATAGGAAGAAGAGTTGGATAGGACTCATTCTAAGAGGGGAGAGTCTATTAAAAAAGGACATAGAAGGCAGAATGGTACGAAAAAGAGGCAGAGGCAGACCAAGATTATAAATGTTAGATGATTTTAAGATCCACTCATATGTGGACATGAAGAGGAAAGCGGAAGACCGAGAAAAGTGGAGGCTTTATATACCATGGATCAGTAATAGGCAATGCACTAAGAGAGAGAGAGAGAGCATCACAAAAATCACTGGAATTTCAGACACTTATAGTTTATTACTGGTTCAGTTGATAGCAAAGGGTATATATTATGCTCATTTTTCTGTGGAAGTACATGTGCTTACCAAATCGTCCTTATTTCACATTTTATGTTAATAAATTGCACTTTGTCTCTGAAATATTGCATTTAATTTTAGCCAAGACATTTCAATTTAATTATAAACGTTTCTAATATATTGGCCTAGTGACAAAATTTATTTTTAAATGGATGAAGCATTCTATTTTCTGGTAATAATCAAGGATAATATTAAAGATGCCATAAGAAAGCTAAATATTTATTTTATGAACATTTGTCTGTCAACTTATAGTATTTTAAGAAATGTACAGGAATAAATACCACTTCTCTGATTTTTTGATTTTTTAATTTTTACTCAGGTGGAAAATGTGTCAGTTACTATGACTTCATGTATTTCTTTAAGCACATTTACCATAATCCATTGTAAACATGTTTATCATAACCATGATTATAAGTAATGTTAAACAACTGCAGCATTTTCCAAACCAAACCATTTAGAACTCGAATCGAACTCTCGCGAGTTGGAAAGCAAGACGAACCCTAACCGAACCCGAATCCTTGTTCTAACCGAACCCGAACCAAACCGAACTTTCATTTTCAACGAACCGAACCGAATCCGAACTCTGAAAATTGATAAAATTCCCATCTCTAATAATTACGATTAGTTGTCGGTTGTTACTTTGATGCTGAGTTTATCTCACAAATAGAAATCAAGCAGGAACGTATAGAGTTGCTTCAAATAAGAAACTATTTAACGTGAATTGTAAGTATTTGCAGCTCTCATGCTTAGATTAATATTTTTAAAGAAAAATGAATTCCAAAATATAAATATTAGTTTTAAAATAGTAAAATGTAAATTCGAGTAAAGGAAATAATCTCACGCAACTAGCTAATTATAACTAATTATTGGGGTCAGCCTTTAAGCTAAGTAGTAGGCCTACTAGTTGCGTATTACACTGTAGTTCTGGTACAGTTAACTAGTTACTCTAATTTAATTTACGACGAACATGTTAACGGATATGTCTCTTTTGGCTGTAACGCTGTATTTTCTTGGCCTTCTTGTCAATCAACAGGCAGGTATGTCCAATATATCGTTAACTCTAATATGTAACATTGGCTCATTTTCTCTTTATTCTTTAATGATAAATATAATTAACCATGTAATTTAACCAAGCAATTTAACTAAAAAGAGTTTTGCTATATCCGTATTTTAGTTTGACTTTAAAGTCAAATTTGAAGAAAAAACCAAATTAAGTGTTGATTGCATTCAGAATAAGTAGACATTGGTCTAAGCTTATCGATTACTCTATTTTCGAATGAAGTTACGCAGATTGAGTTAAAGTTATAAATATTACAAGAGTTTTATGAAATTATTTCTGATGTATTGACCCCAAGTGAGTGAGTTAATAGTATAGAAATATTAAGATTGGCGTGAAATAATTTCAACCCCACTTTGGTTTGTCACATGCACAATAAGACACCCGTCTGAACGTTATCATCTCTTAAATAATTAGATCATTGTAATCTTCTTCTTCTTCTAGTACACTGCCAAACGGCAGGTCCATGGTACATAACTTGTTCAACCAATTCTATCCTCTATCGGTTCAGACCAATTAGCTTAGGGTAATCTAGATAAATTTATTGCTGTATAGTTACCGCCAGTCCCGCTAGAAGTAGACTATTGAAGGATTTGTTCGAAAGAAACTACAGCGAATATGTTCGACCAGTGGAACGAGAGAAGGACGTAATACACGTTCTGTTCAGCATGGAGCTGAGGCAGATTGTTCTTCTAGTAAGTATGCAATGAAAGCACGAACGAATGAAAATAGAGCTCGATGTTGTCATGGACGACAGTAGCACTCTGATTGTTGTTTTTAGTAACTGGAGAAACCGTAGGAAAGACATCAGTGAAAATTTCCATTTGTTTAGTTTTTAGGGCAACATCGTTATATGCCACGGACGAAATGCCTAACAAGAGTGAAATTCTTAATGTTTATAATGCATAAATGATTTCATTGATATATTTTGTTGTTTGTAACGCTGATAAAGCTAATGTTAACGTCAGTTTCTCACTCGAAAGCGATGTCAGCGACGGGCGAGTCTATCAAATTTTCAATGAAAGTCTTTGAGACTACTGAAAAGTGAATATATTGACAATTTCGTCAACTTTTGTCAAGCTTCCTTTTAAAATCTGATGATTTACTTTATAAAATATTGTAAGTCTAGCAAAGCCTAATCTTATTCCCGGTAAAGCGGATAAGAGAGTAAAATCTCGGATGTTCTCAGGACTCTTAGCAGAGATAATTAACTAAGCCGCTCAATGTTTAAGCATAAGCATGTGATATTAAAAGTGCTAGATATCATTACACATAATCATTTTTCCTGCAACTAAATTTATTCTGGTTCTACAAGCACTCCAGGATATCTTCCACCAAATTTCACCAATGTAACGTTTGTTTGTATAACAGTTCTGTTTTTCAGTTCTAAGAAGTTTTCTGGACTTCACGTAGGCGACACGAGCACATACTGGCAGCGACCTATGGAGTAGTTTTCATTTGTTTTATTTATCCAAATCATTCAGTATTGAGTCGGTAGTTTAAAAATTCCTTGGCCTTTATTTCCATGTGGCATAGAATTAAGGTTCGTCGAGTAATAATAATAATAATAATAATAATAATAATAATAATAATAATCATCATCATCATCATCATCATCATAAAGGTTTAGCGTTCCGTTTCCTCATCCAGGGATGATGTCAGGGACATCCCCGCAGCACACATCACTACAGATCAATTCACCCAGATCAATCTTCAAAAGAAATGTGCTGAGGAGAAGTAATGTACTAAACGAAAGCCAGTCCGTTGATAAAAATAATCAGATATATATTAATTTTTTTAATTACCTTTTCATGCTATAGTTAAATTATCTCTACATACTGTACTTTAGAAATGTCAATTCTAACATTCACATTTAAAATAACTCTTGGCATTTACTTATATTTTTTTATTTTAATAGGACGAACAACGCGGTCTATTTAGTGTGAACGTCTATTACGAATTTGTAAGTTCATTTATTGTCGCTCAATCAAATGCACGGTGTTAGGACTTTGTAAGAGTTGTAAGCACAAGTGAAATAATTAATATTCTTTTGACAATTACTAGTTCCTATCAGAAATATCATCTACGTAGATTGCTTTGAGACTAATGAGCATCTATATTAGTTCATTACACATTATAAAAAAGCCACTCATTTAAAAATATTCATTGCCAGGAGAACATTATACTTATAGCGTAAATTGCTAATTCATTCGCAAGCTAATATCAGCTGACTACTTATTTTATTAGTCTGTGATATTACCATCGAGTTTTATAGACTTGTCAAATGCCGTGATGCGATCTCGTATATTCTCGCAATGGTAGACGATACGGAAGCAGAAGTAATCAGTGTAAATTATTGATGAAGCGCATGATCCATCAAGGGACCAGTGATATATACATATAGATGGAAGCCGAGAGCTCTTTGCTATAGTCAGCGGTGTGAGATCCCGAAATGGAGTACAGATTTTGACTTATTTTATTTTCATTTCTCTTCTTTGATTTTCTAAGGACCACTGAAGTATCTAGTAATATCTGACAAGTTTGATTGCATATGACAATCTTAAGACAGTTGGATTATGTGGAATTATTTTCCTCGTAAATAACAAATGTTTTAGCAATGGAGAGATCCGCAGCTTTCATGGAATGAAACTGAATACGGAGGCATTCGCCGGATTAGCGTTCCTCACGTCAGAGTCTGGAAACCAAACATATTACTTATCAACAGGTTCAGTTTGGCGTATTAACACGCAAATAAACAAGAAACATTCATCTTTTTCCGTGTGTAGACCAAGACGTGGTTATTACGTAGTAGAATTTGATTATTTAAACGATGCTGGGTAAAAGTTAACTTTGTTAGTTATCGTTAAAAGTTTGACTATTAAACTATTTACACCAGAAGTTTATTATTTTAAAGTTGATGTAATGAACACGCCTTGTTCACAATTTATATATTAAGAAATATACATGTATATTATAGATCGAAAGCAAATATTATACTGCTGTTATTTATAAATATTAAGTGACGTAGGGTTTTTCCAAAGATTTATAATAGATGATATAAGCCGAAGTTGTAGGTGGGCATAGCTAGGTTATTACGCTGGGTATTTCCAAAGTGACGCAGCTGGCGCGTAAATCGACTAAGCGAGAAGTGCTGTGGTTGGCTGATCGCTCGAGTAGTATATAAAGCGGCCGTCGATACATACAAAATCAGATTGGGTTCGCGTGCTCAGTAACTCAGGGAATCCAGAACCTTCTACGCGAAAGTACTGGGAACCGAGGGAGGATAGTACGTAATATCCCAATCCTAAGGCAAAAGTACGATTAGTATACAGAAATCTGGTCTTCGTCTAGCCGAAAGCTTGCAAGCTCGCTTGTTAGCCTAGGCTCGTAGCCCCCGGTAATTGCCTTGTTGTAGTATCGATTTGTTGTATTGTGGTGTTGGCGTCCCCCTGGGTAGGCCCAGGTAAGAGGCTGGTAGTCCACGGCTATACCCGGGTCGAGTCCGTCTCTGCGGGTATCTGCTAAGCGCCTGGGTCGAGTGTGTCTCTGCAGGCAGGAGGCTAACAACGGCTTTGCCTGGGTCGAGTTCGTCTCTGCAGGTATTTGCTAAGCGCCTGGGTCGAGTTCGTCTCTGTAGGCGGAAGTAGGATTACCAATTACCAGTTGACTATCAACGAATTTCTCATCGACTGCACGGAAGGCCAATTATACTACCTTCAGCAGAGGCGAGAGTAGAAACTACGGAAAGACCAATATAGGAAAAGATATAGGGAAGAATAAGTCTATAAAAAGGCATATAGGAAAGTTTTAATAGGGTAAAGAAGATAAAGTTAAATATAGGAAAAGATATAGGGAAGAATAAGTCTATAAAAAGGGATATAGGAAAGTTTTAATAGGGTAAAGAAGATAAAGTTCGTCGCAGTCAAAACAACCAATCATATAATTATCTACTATACCAGTTTGTAAAACTAGGAAGCAGGACAGAAACTCAAACCGTAATCGCCCAAAATAACGCAGACGTGGAGTACGCTTCCACTCCCGGTTCGGGTCACCATATCACTTCGCCCCGAGAACCACGAATATCACGGGATAGAATCTACAAAGGGAGCATGGCAGAAACTCAACCGTCGTCACCTAAATACGTAGAAGACGTGGAGTACGCTTCTACTCCCGACTCGGGCCAGCGCGGACTCTGTGCGCCGGGTTGCCGAGAACTTAATTACGAAGTAGGCAAGGGGGGTTGGACCTTGGTCTACTCAGTCGGAAATGAACGAGAAAGGCCTATCGAGACGGATGATACCGGGAAAGAAGTATCATCCGAATACGCAGCAACTCGGTTCCTCCTGACAAGCGGTACCCTTAGTAAAACATTCGACGAAAAAGCTGCCGTCTCGAAGCACTGCCGACCGGCGAGCGAGTCCAGAAGTAAACAATCGCTCGAGGAAGAACAGGCAGCAAGGCTGTTCACGACAGTTTACTAAGTATTTCAATACCTTATGTAGTTAAGTTAAAGGTTAACTCTTTTCGAATAATATGTTTTTGAAAATCACAAATTTATCATAGCATTTAATTTTAAAATTTCCCAAGATTTAATTAAATAAATTTGTTGTTTGTTTGAATAGGCGTGCTAATATGTTAATAAGATTAACTTATTAACATATCATTGACATTAACTTATTTCAAAAGTTAATACCCATTATTGGATATAAAAACTTGTATAGTATCTGGAACATGACAAATTGGAAAACTCTCTAGTTCTTACTGTTGATATCACACTGATACCACGCTTCGTATATGCTCAGATCATATACATACATGTATATGTGGCTGGATATTTCATCTTAAAAACAAAACTTTCTATACCAACTTATTGCTATGATATTTTACGTACAGTTATGTTTTAAACTGCCACATCGATAGCTATTGAATGTCCAGTGTCATTTTTTCGCTGTTTATTTAGAACCACAGAATGTTTAGAACTATTGAGGCAGTTTTTAGAGAAATATTATTCAAATATATATATATTTATATAGATTTCAAATCAACGTCAGAAAGGGCATTCGGTTAGTGAACGCCTCGGCTCCAGAAATTGCTACATAGTTTTCCAAAACGAATAGAAAAATAGGGGATTGACTGATGTCATGATTTGGTATGGGAGAAAGAGAGAATTGGAGGTTTATTGTTATCCCGACGTTAGTTAAACTGAAATTAAAAGGAAGATGATGATGACGGTGATGATATAGAGGTATATATTTATAGAAATTTATGTATACTGATAATTAACTACTTTTAATTTTTTATAATCGGAATTGAGTATTGATTATTGATATTATTTAGTGCCAATCTCGAGTACAAGGAAGTCAACTCAGACGTAGCCATCGAGTCGGATGGGACTTGTTCTTTCTTTCCCTACCGGATCGAGACCACGTATTGCTCCATAGACATCCGTTGGTATCCGTTCGACGAGCAGACTTGTGAGATGAGATTCAGTTCCTGGAATCATGACACTTCCGAACTCCAGCTATCAGTCCGGAGCGACAAACTGAACACGCATGTGTACCGGAATAGCACGTCCTGGAGACTTCTAGGTAACAATCATAATAATAATAATAATAATAATAATAATAACAATAACAAATTATATTTAATTATAATAAGAATAATAAATAATAATATTATGTAGATAATAATAATAATATAAAATAATAATAATAATAATTATAATGATAATAATAATTACACAGAGTAGGTCTATAGTGAAACGAACAATTTTGTTGATATCTAATACTTTTTATAATAATAATAATAATAATAATAACAATAATAATGACAATAACAATTAGAGTGCTACAGTCATCAATGACAACATTGAGCACTATTGAGACAAAATCAAGCCGGCGAGCAAAAAGAAGGTCGAAAAACGGTGCAAATTCCAAAATCCAGAAAATCAGTCCAAAGTTGGCCTTAGTTTTGATTGGGTAGGCTTGATGATTTAAATTGTAAGAGTATAAAAAGGAATGAATAAAAGTTTATATTTTGAAATCATTTGAACCATTTTTCATCTTTAATAGTGAGAAATGGTTTAAAAAGCTACCATCTTCGCGAACGTATTTTAAACAAACGCATAATAACTGTGCCACTGTGTTTGCAGTACAGTATAGTTGTTTCCAAATTTCATAGAAATCTTCTCTACTTGAAGATTAGTTTTTAAAGTTATCAGAGGAAGATAACTTTAAATGTTACACTGTCTAAGAAATTCATCTTGCTTCATACTAAGATTTTTTAGAATTATTTTTTGGTCTACAATTTTGAATAGATGGCGTCAATAACTGAAAGAGACGAAAACAACTCTTTCACCTTTACTATAATTACCAAGGGACGTTAGAGATTTTTGCGCCACTCTTATTATTAATGTGCAGGTTTTATAAAGAAATAGATTAATTTAGATTGACTAATTATCAAGATTTATTATTACTCGTATCCAACTCAAGTAATTTGTAGTTTATATGTTGGTTGCCCTAACTAGAAATATTGTCATAATAAATTTTAATATTACTTATGAACGACCTTAGACCTTACACAATTTGTCTAATTGTTTGGATATACAATATTGGCAATTTTTTAAGAATCTATTTATAGCGTTTACCGTCTTCTTTTGGATTGATTTCTCTTGCCTAGATGAAAATTGTTAAATTTAGCCGCAAACAACATGAAAGAAGTACTAATCACACCTTAATGGATAACTTCAGACTAGTGAAAGTACAGTCATGCAATATAATTACAATTAAAATGCAATAATAATACAGCCCAGTATTTTTATAGCTTGAGTAATCTCTTAGTCATTCCTTCACATAAGGACTAAGTGAAAGAATAACCCCTGAATGAATAAACGAATGAATGGATGAATGAATAAATGAATGCATGAATGAATGTATGAACGAATGAATGAATGAACGAATGAATGAATGAATGAATGAATGTATGAATGAATGAATAATCTCTGATTGAATTACAATCTGTACAGATACGCACGCAGAGGTGAGAAACATCACGTATCCAAACTTTGAGACACCGTACCACGAGGTCGTGATGACTATCTACATGAAGAGAGAGCCCCTGTACTATGAGTACAACCTCATAATGCCCTACACTATAGTGGCCCTTCTTACTGTTGTGACCTATCTACTGCCGCCTGACAATGGAGAGAGGATAAATCTGGGTTAGATTTTTAATAATAATAATAATAATAATAATAAAATTATAATAATAATTATTTATTATAATAATAACAAATAAATTAAATTTATTAAAAAACTATGAGAAATGAAAAACGCTCATGTTTTTTATATAAGGATGTGTTTCACCTTTTGCATTAAGGTTTCTGCTTTTTAATTTTTAATTTTTTTCTAAATAGAAAATAATAATAATATAATAATAATAATAAATTAATTAAATTTATTTTTTTAAAACTACGAGAAATGTTTAACGCTTATGTTTTATATAATGATGTTTTTCACCGTTTGCAGTAATGTTTCTATTTTTGCTTATAATGTACATTTGACATGTAGATGAGTTGAAATGAAATGTGGCATCTTTCTCGCAGGTATAACAATCGTTCTATCGCTGAGCGTCTATCAGCTGATTGTAGCAGAAAAAGTTCCGCCTACATCTGATGCTCTTCCTTTCATAGGTTAGTAATGATTCAGAAGAGAAGGATTAACTTATACATAATGATGCCTTTAATGCTAATCATAAAATTAACGAGAACTCTATTTAATTTTCTAATATTGATTATTCCATTATGATTGTTCTCTCTCACTTCTCTGCTCTTCTCTTCTCTCTCTCTCTCTCTCTCTCTCTCTCTCTCTCTCTCTCTGTATGTGTGTTATGTATATTGATCCTGTCTGTTTGTGAATAAAGATATACATATATACATATATAAGGAACTCAACCATTGTCTTCTTATTTCTACTCTAATATTGCATATAATACAAAATTACAATCACCTTAAGCAAATTATTCAATTAGGCATTTTGTCAGAATAGGGTATTTGGGAAAATATAAGAATTGCTATGCTTTATCGTATATAAATACTAGCACAGTTGAAAGTAAATATAATAAACACAATTGAATATTTTATATTTTTATATTAGCATAGCTAATATTGTTTTTCTTGCAAACACTAACACTTATATAATTAAGAGCCCTGCGAAGTTGCCGAGATATCAATGCGTGTTAAAATCATATCCTATTTTTATAATAATACTTATTTTGTTTTAATATAATACAATATATGTATGCTGTTAGCAATGACACTAAAGTGTGTTGTGCATATAACAGGTATAAGACTCCTATTCATGGGTCTGTTTTCATGATCACTATAGAGCACTCCATCGATCAGAATTTTAATCGTAAAGGCCTCTACTGAACTTTACTGTAGCCCTTAGCTTGAGAAATTTACCGCTATTGAGATGATTTTGCATTGTCTTTATCAGTTATCACTTAAATGACCCTAGCAACACTTGCAATGTATCTTTGAATTATATTTTTAGCAGAAGCTCGACCACAGATTTTTCTAGAGCTGTGAGAACTAATGAAATGTATTCTTATAAGCTCGAATTATCAGATGTGTGAATTATTAAACAATAAACTCTAATTGTTGTTATTATTATTATTATTATTATTATTATTATTATTATTATTATTATTATTATTATTATTATTATTATAAGCGCTTAACTTTTTGTGCTGTTTTATGCAGGAATTTATTTCGGAAGCGTAATGTTTGTTTGTGCCGTGTCATTATTTCTCAGTATCTCAGTACAACATCTGCATCAGAGAGCAAGGGATCTTACCAGATCAACGAGAGTAAGTGTAGCTAATAGCAATACGAGTTCACTTTTAATACTTTATTTACAATATGTATGTGAGATCTTGCGATAAAACGGAGATTGTAGCTTGATATATTTACTCTCAAATAGCGAATACTGTCTACATGTAGAGTAACCTAGTACCTTATAAATTTATTGAAGAGATTGAAATGAACGGAACTAATTGTACTATACGGTCTGCAATATTGTCCTATAATGAGTACTTTATTAATTGATTGATTGCTTAAGCTGTCAATCGATCGAATATTGGCCTCTTTATTGTTTAGAAGTCAATTGCTTGATTGTATAGATAATTGTTGATTGATTGAATGGCATTTGAATATTTGTTGTCGTTTTTATTGATTGTGATATAGATTTTTTGTTGCACCAAAGGGATGTCTGCAAAATTAGTGGGCGGTTACTTTCATTGCTTAATAATTTTCGATAAATCAAATTAATCAAGCCACAATCTGGCTAGACATTTCAAGCCACAATTTTTTACATTTCTCCAGATGGACTGTGTCCGGCAGTTTAACTTCCGTTGAAATGTCGGACTCTGTATGTACTGTTACAATACCTTAGTGTAAAGTTACAGTACCCTAGTGAATTGTGTACTAATGCATTGTGTACTAGTGTTATGTTACAGTACACTAGTGTACAGTTACAGTACCCTAGTAAATTGTGTACTAGTGCACTGTATACTAGTACACTGTTACAGTACACTAGTGTACTGTGTACTAGTTTACTGTTACAGTACACTAGTGTACAGTAAACTAGTGCACTGTGTACTACAGTACACTAATAGTGCACAGAAACATCGATAAACTTAGCTTTGTAGCCATAAAACTTCTATTTAATGACAAAAGTTTTATTTAGTAAATATCTTATTCACAGAGGACAAGTCAAATACCGAATTCAGCGGAAGTAAGTGCCATGGTAAAAGGCAGTGACGATGATCATGATCATGAATCCACACTGGATGTGAAAAATATCACAGCAGATCGTCTGATGGCTAAGAGACTACACAGCGCCGCCAAGATCATGGACATCCTATCCTTCTGCCTCTGTGGAGGATACCTCATCATTACTGCTTCTGGTGTTATCCTCTTCTGCTTATTCTGGGTTTAGCGAGTCGAAAATTTTAAAGGAGGGAGAAGCAATGATGATATAAATTTGGTGTATAATTTTATAGCTATTTTTATGTTGTTTTGTGACATCGGAAATGCATGCGATGAATGTTGTTGGCTAATATTTGATAACGATAATACGAACAACAATAATTATAGTGCTGCTATCGTCCATGACAACATCGAGAGCTATTGAGACACATCCAAGCTGTTGTGCAAATGTAAGATCCAAAACGGTGTTAATTTTAATTTTAAAATCCTGAAAACCAGTCCAAAGATTTTCTGGATATTGACATTTGGCCCGTTCTGTCTTGTCTAGTTTAGGATCGAGTGATCTACCTGTAAAGCGCTTTCGAAGACCGGACACCGGTCATGGAACCTCCATAGAAATTATTGGAGGTTATTTTTTTTTACCCCGGTGTAAAGAACCCGAGGTTTGATAAAAACGATTCACGCAATACGTGCTAAATCGCCGCCCGGCTACTCGGTTATTATTATTATTATTATTATTATTATTATTATTATTATTATTATTACAATGGATCATGCAATAATCATGATCACTTCACTGTTGCAACAATCGTGGCACGCTCTGTCAGAGAAACAAAGGGGCTATTACTAATTGCTCGTCAAAGATGATTCACTTCAGTCTAACAGTCAACGTCGATGTAAGATTCCCTCTCCACGGCTTCCTCCGCTTCCTCTGCCGCTATCGCAGCGTCCATCTGCTTCAACCTCTTCATCATCGAGCTCTGATAGAACCTCCTCGCGAAGTATGATATGATCAGCATTTCAACTATCACTATCATGTGATTCCATCCTGAACATTCAAAAGATCATATTTTGTATTTCATCGTTTAAAAGTCAAAACATAGCGCGCTTACCCGTCTGTCACTAATGGACTTACAGGACGGTTAAGATGTTCAGTATATAATAGAATATTAATTCAACATGCGATATCTAATGTATAGTGATATGTATGCGATATCTATGTATGTATATCTAATGATAGTGAAATGTATATCTGCTGATATACATTTGACTTAAGTCTTACAAATGCGTATGACCAGGTAAACTAGTAGGCAATCGCTAATGATTAGTTGAATGTTCTACAATGCAAAAAGACTTTAGGCCCGCACCGTTCCACCTTATTGTGTTCCATATCACTGTCGTTTAGCTTTGTGTTGAAGAGATAATTAAATTTATTGTTCTGCTAACATGTTGCTTAAGAAATTGAACTACATTGTATTTTCTAAATACATTGTTTTCTAATTAAATAATAAAATGATTGAATTACCTAAGAACATTGTACTCGTCAAAATTCTGTCATAATCTTCCTGGGTACTTTACTGATTTCTAGCACCAGCTGATATTTAAGTGAATTTTCTTTGAAAGCTTTAATACTGCTTCCATTTGTGAAGGATTTAGTTTCAAACTTATGAGATCAACATGTGGACTAGAAATTCGTTCTGTACACTTTTCTGAGATGCTTTGATTTTTAGTCTCTTTTTGGAGTAATTTACTGCCTCTATTTCACTGTTACACTCAAAATGTATGACAAAATTAATTAAAACAAACTCTAGGTACACATATTGAGATCCCTTTTCCCGTCTTCACTCTTTGTGTATACTATATTTATCTAACAAATTACGTAAATGCATAAGTTAACTTACTGTCTGCCACAGCAATGGCCGTTAATTCTTCAGTGCAGACAATGAGATCAACCTGAACGAACACTGAGATGATTGACCTTTGTATTCCAGTGATGAGCAGGACGGTCTGCAGACATACAAACTTTCCTTGAATCTGAAGATTGGAAAGAGGACCTCGACATAACTGATAGATCATGGCAAAACTCCAAATAGCCAAGAGCGAGGAAAGAGATGAAATGTAGCCAAGAAATGTTTGAATTGGTAATTTGCCAGTCTAAAAAGCACACAGCAAAAAATTATTACAAATATTAAAATCAATTTTGTACACATGCAGAATTTTTCACTCCGTAGATTCAAAACTGCTTCTCAGAATTTCTCAAACGATGAAGCGTTTAATCATAAAATTCCTCTCATACGTAACTTTAAATTATGGTAGAAATTTTATCTCAGTAAGATTCACGGCAAGTTGAATAATTATATACAATAATATCACAGATTTGCATAGTTTTATCCGTTTTGTTACGCTGTGCAAACTATTTCATTTCTAGGAAATGTAGCCTTTGCAATAAATAAAAATGGTAAGGATTGTAATGAAAGGTAGCAAATTAGATGAGAAAATTTTACATGCCTGGGCACTCTTAACCCCGAAGCTCTCATCAATCCACATGATCGTTATGATGTATCCCAGGAAAGGACGAATCATAACAAACTGAGAGATCATAGCGTGGAGAACCTGCAGAGTGGTGCTAAATAGTAACGTGGATAAGTGATATGCATAATATTAGATTGATCAATTAGTTACTAGTAAATGAAACCCCTTCTTTTGAAGTGTAAATACAGTACATAATTTGAAATCTTAGGCACAGGTTTCAATGCATCGGTAATGGCTTGATACACATGTATATATATATATATATATATATATATATATATATACATGTGTATCAAGCCATTACCGATGCATTGAAACCTGTGCCTAAGATTTCAAATTGTTTTTATGTACTGTATTTACACTTCAAAAGAAGGAAAAAACATGTATATATATATATATATATATATATATATATATATACATGTGTATCAAGCCATTACCGATGCATTGAAACCTGTGCCTAAGATTTCAAATTGTTTTTATGTACTGTATTTACACTTCAAAAGAAGGAAAAAACATGTATATATATATATATATATATATATATATATATATACATGTGTATCAAGCCATTACCGATGCATTGAAACCTGTGCCTAAGATTTCAAATTGTTTTTATGTACTGTATTTACACTTCAAAAGAAGGGGTTTCATTTACTAGTAACTAATTGATCAATCTAATATTATGTTAAATAATTGATCAATATTATATTATTATATATATACATGTATATATATATATAAAGTATATATATATATATACATGTATATATATAATAACGATCCCTCATAAAAATATCATTTAACATTTCAATCGACGGACTGAGGCAGTGATATTATCGGTTATATGCCTGACAGAGAATAATTAAATTAAGCGTTAAAATCCAAGAATTGACCCGTCACTGATGCGCTCACAAGACAGGAAACTGGAGCTAAAATAAGCTTTAACATCTTAGTCATTTTCCTTTAAATACAAGCTTAAAATGTTTTTAGTAGAGTGGATTGGGACTAGTGTGCTGCTTTCCTTTTCCTGTACGTACGATTACAACTTTTGCTTGCACACATAGGTGCGCAGAAGAGCATACCTAGTCTTTAAACCATTTGATAATTTCTCAATTAACTACTTACTTGGTGACTTGGATAGTGGGGAAGCACTTGGTACAGACGCACCAGGGTCTGATCATCAGGACGTTTAGGGGGGCCCCGTTCAGCCGGGCCATCATCCTTTTGGGTCCTCCGTACTCCTCAATCACCATCACCACAAAGATGTACACACACAGAGCCACAAACCTGGTGTCAATATTAACTGTGATATATTTTCAATCTAATCTCTCGTATCATAATCACCTTCCCTTGAATTAAAGTTTAGCTAGGGTTGGGATACGAATAGAATATTTTTCATTCGCTTTAGAAATGTTTGTGAAAGTCTCTGGAGCATAGGCGCTCATCAGCTGAATCTACCGAATGCCATTTTTGAGGTTGGTTTGGATCTTGACATCATCCTTGGATCAGGAAACGGACGTTAAAGACTATTAAATTAAAGAAATTTAACGTTGCCTTTCTCCTAGAGAATATGACTTCTGTTATGTTTCCTTCGCCTTTCGCGTTTCACGCTTAGGTACTCTCACGACATACTGTATCCGTTAGGTTTATAATACTAGAGTGTCAATTTTCGTCTAACAGTACGTCCGCGGTTAAACTGTTGTGAATTATGGATGTAGATATCGAAATATGGACATATGTTTAAAGAAATTCATTAAACTCAGTTCAATAAAAGCGATTATTCCAATGACTTGCCAGACTATCCGTAACATTAAATTTTTATTCAAACTACTATGCATATATAAGCATTAGCTGAGTATAAAGTCAAGTCAGTCGTACTTTACTTACATTGAAGCCACTAAGTCATTCATCCCTGACGATCTCGGTGCTAGAAGAGATATTAGTGATGTCAACGATATCATCTGCAGAAGCAGAAACAACAAATATTAATTCATTTCAATTAGTCAATAAACCTTCAGATAATGCTTAAACATTCATTAAACTGTATGTAGTCAATCATATACTTAATAACTCATTGGAGTCTTTAGTAAAGTAGCATGGCTTCAGCATGTAAATCAATATATGACTAATAATAATAATAATAATAATAATAATAAAGGTTTAATGTCCGTTTCCTCATACAAGGATGATGTAAAGACGTACTATTTGCGGAAGCAGTACACCTTGTCAAGTAGATACATTTGTTTAATTACCTTGCTACTCTTCAATTAAAAAAACAACTAATAATTATGAAGGTATACTATTTATAAGAGAATTACAATCATAGCCTTCGTAGGCTACTTAAACGATTATTAAGAAGATACGCTGCACAGTCAGGCACAAAAGATACTACCGGGTAAATGCCAAGCAGCCACTTAGCTTTGTGCCTCTGAAGTCTCCTCGAGGATTTCTTGTAGAGGAACATCAGCTCGTCGACGAATATGGCGATAACGAGCAGAACCAGCAGAGTCAGGGTGCCGTTGATGATCAGAAACTGCGTCGACATTCCTGCAATTACAAAATTACAGTATTGCAATACTACAATATTACAGTTTTGTAGTATAAGCATTGCTCAAATACAATATTTAATTTAAGGTATTGCAATATTAAAATGTCAAAGTCTCTAATGGAACGAGATTTAGTGCATTTGTTTCTGCGTGCGCATCAGAAGCGAAGTTAAGCTTCTTTAAAATAAGATTAAATGTACTATTTACGCTATTTAAAAAATTGCCGAATGCTATAAAATTAAAAAATGCGTACGTTCATATTACGATATACCCGAATATCAAAACACTCAGTAAGCCTACATGATACGATTAAATGACGCAGTTATACTAAAGCCTTTTCATATCAAAAAGTATCATACCAATATTTTGCGCTTACCTGACAAGTATTCCACAAAACTGGGATTCGAAGTGGGACACTGTTTGGTAGCATTGAAGTCTTCAGAAAGATCGTCAACAGTTGAATTGATGTTGAACATGTCAGGTTGAGAAGTGAGAGTCCAAATATACTCCGCAGTTTCCGCCATTTGGACTTTTAATTTAATTGTGTTAATATTTAACTATGCTTACTTCAATGCTGAAATGTTGGCTTAGTCATTGTAGATATGATAATATTCACTGAAACCTAAATGCTTTAACAATTTAAAGTGAATTTCATCATTTGTCAAAATATTTTTTGAATTTATTGTATTAATTGGTATTATTTATTGTAATTGTTATATGAGTTTGAAAAATAAAGTAAACTTTTTCGTCATTGCTTATAATTTACTTACTAAGTTTATACTTACAAATCCAAGCTCATCAAATTATAGCTTTTTCGGCTAATTTGCTGCGAACAGCTCAATTGTTATGTAACATAACGAGTTGATAAATGCAACAAATAAACATTGTGATATTCTTATTAATAGTATAATTTTTATAAGAGTGAAATAGAGATCAATAGGTCTATAAATGAACAAGATAATTGTTCAATATCGTCAAAGTATACTGTATAACATTTTCGAATATAATCCTTTTGTCAAGCTAAGCTCTTCAATGATAAAATCTTGAACTATTTGCATAAAACCTGGTGAATCTCTCTAATGGGCCATTATGACTAAATAGATCAACAATAGTATAGTAGCCCAAATGTCATATACGCTCTTGAATGTACTTAAATTACGTTTAGACCTATATAATAATATCTACTGTTGAAGAGCTCTGAATACCATGCCATTAATCTGAATATAAGATAAACATCATTCCGATTAAATATTCTTCCGTGGTAAGACTCTTCATGAATGATAATTTATCTTATAATTTATAAATTATAGTATGTCAAATATTTTCTAGTATTAATTTTAACTTTGCGTTAGCCAAATGTTCAGGTACGTCAAGCAAATTAACAATCCAAGATGTCATTTGTTCTCCTGAATATCGTTATTTCAGTCTTTTAAAATGTAGTACCACTAGATGACTGACAAATTGTCACTGCCTTAGTCTGTTAAAATACATGTAGAGTCATCTGAGATAATAGCTTAGAGTTTGGAGAGCTGCATTATCAGAAAGAGATAAATACAATAAAATCGGAATAGGCAGCTAATGGACTGATAAAACTAATCTCTCTCTCTTAAGTGTTTGCAATGCATTGCTGAAAGCATTTACTGATTTAACAATATTGAAAGTGTTGATATGGGATCGTAATACGCTGGCAGTAACGACTGTGAAATTGTTTTAAATAATCTCCTAATATTTCCTACTTATGCTTAGTTTAGTTTATTTTTATTTAATGTTTTGTAATACATAAGTGCCATCGATCATGCGGTAACTTTTATTTTGAGACTGCTACTTAATATTGTTTGAGGATATATTGGCCAACGCCTATTAAATTGCTTTGGTTTCTAACTCGAAAGCGATGTAAGTGACGGGAGAGCCCAGGATATGAACCCCGCGCATACTGATCCGTGGACGAATACCTTACCGACATTGCCACTGAATCCAGCCAGGGACGACGGGACTATATTTAGAAATTTAGTTGGGAACTGTTTCTTTGTTTAAGAACATTTCACAAAGTGCACTAGACTTTTGTAAATTATTGAATTCTTGGTTCATATATACAGTATATATATATATATATATTTATTTATTTATTTATATTTATATATATATAAGGTAAATAATGCAGGTAATGGAGGAAGATAAGGGAAAAGGAATTAAGTTTCCTTGTCAAAGAGTCTTCCTATTTAAAGTTTTGCGATTATACTGGTAGACAATTATATTGGTAGACTAGATAATATTTTAAAAACTGTTGAGATGTCTGAATTTTGGATTCTTGCATTAAATGTTACATTTGTGTCACGAAATACATAGAAGACTGCCAGAGCTCGTATGAGGCAAATAATGCAGATAATTGGGAAGATATGGGAAAAGGTAGTCAGTTTCCTTGTCATAGAGTCTTCTCATTTAAATTTTTGCGATTATACTGGTAGACGATTATATTGGTAGACTAGATGTTATTTTACTAACTATTTATAGGCCTGAATAGAAAACTTTGCACCGTAAAACTGTCATCTGACAGAGTATATAAAAACATCAGAGATTGTCAATCCTAGCTGCAGGCTTGCACGCTGCTTCGTGAGCCAGCATTCTGTTTGAGGGCCTGTCTGACCACAGAGCCCTCGAGCCCTCACCCAGGGCATCAGTCCAGTAGTGGTCAACCTGTCCAGCGTCAGGCTGCCTGCTGATCACTGGTCGCTGCTTAGGCGGCTTCTGAGGTGGTTGTTGAGCATGATGCTGCTGATGATGAAGAAGATTGATCTGCTCTAACTCAAAACCCGGCCGATGATATGCTTGCGACTGATATTGAACTGGTCTTGCACCATTTTTTGTCGTCTGAACCAATGACTTTGGTTGATCCACACTCGTGTAGAGTTGAATATCTCCGGTCGTTGGATTGGTGTCGATGTAGGCATAGTCACTGAGATCTTTGTAGATGTCTGAACTTCTATCTGAGTTAGGGACATTGTGAACCTCATATGGGTAGAGATCAGGGGCGCATATTTGACCTGGGGCAATGTTGGCCCCGTAGGGTAGAGATGTGCTGAGATTAGCCTGACGTTGATTCATTGCTGCTAGTCGTTGAGTAGAGTGTCTGGTTAAATACAAAACCAAAATAATTTCAGAAGTTTTGTTTGCATAAAGACGGCAGCCAGAAGGAATGTTGTGTTTCTTACAAAATCTTGCTGTTAGTTTAAGCGATTCATTTATTGAACTTAATGGATTGATAATTATACTACTATTATTACAATCCACAAGGAGGAGTGGCGAATGTCTGTTCGTATACCGACCCTAGCTAAATCGAGATTAAATGGAAGAAGATGAAGAAGTAGTGGTGGTAGAATAAGAAGAAGATTTTGATGATGTTGATGATGATGATAACGATGATAATTACGATCATAATTATACGTAATAATTGTTCGTAGTCAACATCAGAAGAAATATTTTCCCCAGCTACAGGCTACATTGAGGTGTTTATAAGACATAACCTTTTGTGAAAAGTTTACCCATTTATTGACTGAGCGTTTGTTGAGGAAAGAGAAAGCAGAATGTGAGACATATATATACCGTGGTCTTGCCAAGTGGCAGAGGACATGAGAAAAGAGAGTCAGAGATAGATAATCTAGCTGTTATCACACTAGCAACAAACCTTCTGATGCAGATGATCCCGATGGTAAGAATAGCTAGGGCGGTCAGAATGGCCACTATGACAATAGCTATCGCAATTATCTCTGGACAAACGTAACACAAACAGATCCATTTACTACTGTAGCATATTTTCACACGGTTAATATTTTTCAGTTTATACTCAAAGTTCCCGTGTTATGCTGGAGTGTGGTTGGACCACTGCAGAATAGGGCAACCGCCAACAATCTGTTGCGAGTACGTAAGAGGCGACTAAGGCAGGAGCTGAGGATGGCAGTTGCCACAATTTCTTAAGATGCCATCATCCGAAGACTGGATTATAAAATATATTTCAGCTCTCGGCCGACGTAGAAAGAAAGCCTCTATTTGTTTTGGAAATAAACTGCAACCATTGGCAAGCCGCGACTGCACTGATGTAGTACACCACTTATGTCGACTGCACTTAGCTGTACACCATTTATGTGGACTGCACTTATGTAGTAATCACTTATGTCGACTGCACTTATCTGTACACAAAGCGTATATTATAAATATTTCAACAATGCAATTAGAATAAACCAGTGAAATTCCTGATTCAGACCTATCGTAGCAGAAATCTATTATACCAAATTACAAACTAACACTATTACTTCGTTCATAACCTTTACATATGGGTAAAAAGGTAAGCCAATTGATTGAGATACGTAACGGAGGATTGTAAATCAGAAATAGTTAATTTAGATGTACTTGTACATTACTTATAAGGTTACATAGGTAAACTATTTAAAGTATAACGAATAATCTGACTCAGATACATTACAAGGGGCTACTAACCCAGAGCAAGATTATTTCCAAAGTGCGATCCTACCAAGCTCTGGGCGCTCTCTGTTATGTCATGAAAATAGAAGCAGCAACAACAATTAGATTAGAAACTACTGTTGTCCAAGACAAAACTGAGTAGGAATTATCCCCATCGTCGAATGAGTTTGTGTTAGTAAATCGAGAAATTACAAATTATAATAGCCAATTTGCTGTATTGTAGTTAATATTTCTAAAAAAGGAGGCCTTCATGCTTGAGAGACATCTGATTTGTTTTTGAAGAAGACTATTTCAATTATTTGTGTTAGTAAAATCTTGATTTATGAATATAATCAACGTCTCAATATACCGTATTTACTATTTTGTACAGAGCAACACTACTCCATATAAAAAAGGCCTATGTAGGCCTATTAGGACGGAACTCCATGATCATCTGGCAAATTTTAATTTTCAATACAAGTAGAGTAAAATATAGCTAATTCTAAGTTCTTAACTGAAATAGTTTAACATTTATCGGTTTTAGAAATTATTTATCGGTTTACTTTAAAACATAGGAGATGAAGTTAACTCTTCAGTAAAGATAACCATCTCTAAAATCATTATACCAGATAAAAGTAAGCACGCATTATACTGAAATGATCAACTATGTCGATATCTATCACTTTTTAATACAACATGCTTAAAAAACGTTAGGCAAATTAGGCCATTTTCCTTATAACCACTCAAGCGAATGTCCTAGATTTTACTCTCAGATCAGCTCGACTGGGATTCGAACCCACGAGGGTTCAATTCACCTTTGGATATGTCATTTAAAACTTCATGACGTTACCCCTATGCTATTGAGACATTCCACGAGATTCTATACCAGGTTGAGAGCAGTTAGTTGGACGATCACCCAGCCATTGATATCCAGCACAAGTCATTCGCCAGACGGCGCCAGTTCTATTACATCCCACAGTTACCTGGTTTAGCTGTCTGCTAACCCAACCTCCTTCTGGTGCAGCCGGTGTGGAACATCCAATAGCTAAATCAGTAATCAATCAATCAATCAATCGTTCAATCACTCAATCGTTCAATCACTCAATCGCTCAATCACTCAATCGGCTAATCGCTTAGTCACTTAATCAGTTAATCGCCAAATGAATTAATCACCCAATCAATTAGTTAATCGCCCAATAAACTAATCGCCCAAGAACCCAATCAGTTAATCACCCAACCATAAAGCCACCCAATCACTCAATCAGTTAATCGCCCAATCGTCATATCACTCAATCAGTCAATAAGTTAACCACCTAATCAAAAAATCACACAATCAGTCAAACAATCCCTCAATCAATAAATCATTCAATCGCTCAATCACTCGATCAGTTAATAACCCAGTCATATATCACTGAATCAGTCAATCGGACAGTCATTCAATTAAGGTATCAATAATTTACTCAGCAATGATTTATAATTTTAATAACAATAATAGTAAAATAAAGTAAAATATTATATTAATAATAATAATAATAATATTAAGAATAATAATTTTAACGCTTATAAGAATAATCAATAAACATGCTTGGATGTAATCTCTATTGAAATGGAGGTGGATGAAATACATGTTATTATATATATATATATATATATATATATATATATACATATATTGAATATGTTTTCTGTGTTCTTTATATAGATTGATGTCATCATCTGAACATAGGGGACTGAATTGATATTTTGACTATGAAAGTTAAATTAAAGCTTTTAATTCTTATTGGCTAAAACGAATGAATCACGTGACATTTGCGTTTCGTTAGGTGATCGTGTTTACAGCAAACTTGCCTGATAAACAATAGATCAAGAATTCGAGACTTCAAGCCTATTCTAACGTAGGTCTAAACTTGTTGTAAAGAAAACAGACGTTAGCTACAGCAAACTTATTCCTCTATCAATAGAGGATTTTAAATTAAGCCTACATCGTGCAGAATGCAAGAGAACCTTTGTATTCGAGAAGGAAATATCGAATACTGTCATGTTCTGAGCTGGTTGTCTCGGGCCGGTGGGGAATAAATATCTGAATGCTCTCAGCCCTCGACTCGTATACATTGGGCACAACACGGGAACCGGTGTCGCACACAGTGACGGCTGGTCGCCCAGGCTCCTTGACAATCGCATAGGCGTACCTGCACACTTGTTACACAAAACTAATACTTTAGTGCATAGAACCTTACATAAAGCAATAACAATGGAATGGAATCAAATGAAAGAAACGAACAGCTAATTGCATTGTCTATTCCTAAATGTTTTGGAGAGATTTCTGATAAATAAGGCGAGATATTTTTGAAATGCTAATATGATTCAATAACGTCACATTTGAAGATTGATTTTTAAACTGAATCAATTAATCTATGCTATAAAGGAATAAATACTGAAGAGCTTTTAAAAGATCAATCACACATAACATCATAATAATTATTTTCATAGTAGTCGAATGCTACTGTCAACCAGGACAACATCAAGAATTATTGAGGCAAAACCATGACGGTAATCAAAAGGAAGGTCCAAAACGGTGTAATTTCCCAAATCCGTAAATCGAGTCTACAGAACGTTATCTAACGTCTATAACAAATATGTTAATAAGTTAAACGTCTGTAATTTAAGAAACTTATATAACAAATTATCAACTGTCCATTAATTTTGCAAATTCTATCGCTACATTAATACACTTTGATGGAATTTTAAATGAATTGGACCTTCGATAAAAATTCATATTCGTAACTTTAATTCTTAGTCAAGTAAAACATATATGAATATATTTTTGAAAAGTATAGAAATTCATCAGAGCAATATTAATAAATCCTGAAATTATAAAGAAATCTTTGGATTATCAATAATCACGCATTTAATGATCATTGATTTATTAACAATGCTGTTGTTAATAATCCTAGGATTATTAACAACAGGAAGATGAACTGCTGTTAACAAGATTTACCAGATAGTATGTAATACGATATTATTAATAATTGTTGAATTATTAATATTCCGGATTATTATTTTATTTCTTGACTAAAATTATCATTTATTTGTTCTTCTTCTGCTGGAATCTGTCACACGCTTGTGACAGATTCTGAAATCTGTCGCAAGCTTCAGCGTATTCTTCCCCGAAGGATTGAGTGTGAGGGAAGGACCTCTCCAGGGAATTCTAGGCCGGATCCGACCAGTAAGTAGCTGGAATGGCATGAGGAAGTCTGATCTATTAATAATTGATGATATACCTGATTAATTTAGAGATCAATAATTATACTGGAATTATTAATAATCCTGAGATTACAAATAATCCTGGAATTACAAATAATCCTGGGATTATTACGGATTCCAAGATTTTCATAATATCTAGGAATGTTAATAAACTCTCCTGATCACAGCACTGTTAACAATCCTCACCTTGATCTTGACCTTGGTTGCTAATCAAAGAAGAAGAGAAGTCGTAGAGGTTGAGCGAGATTCTCTGACCAGCCTGAAGGTCTATCTGCCACGGCAGCTGTTGAGACCCACACCCCGTTTCCATCGTCGTGACACTGGCAAGCACCCCCTCAGGATCTACCAACCTTCTCTCTCTCTGACACCCTGATCGTGACGCGTGAACAGCTTAGTCAATGAAATCAGTCATAAATTTATTTATGAATGAATTGGTAATTCATTCATTTAAGTACAAACATTCATACATTCAACACATTCAACACATTCACAACACACACACATTCACAACACAACTTATTCAATACATTCAACATGAACACAAAATCATACATTATGAAAAAAATAAATTTAAAAAATACACATAACATGATGGAAATACAATATTAAGGTCAATGAAATTTCTTTCATTAAAAATTCCAAAGTGATTGTTAGAATAAATGAATGATAAAAAATATAAATTATTTGTAATATCAATTGAAGTGTTACATTGACCTCATTTTAGCATAATTTAAATAACATTTAGAATAAATCACGTTTAATTAGCGCTTTATAAAAATAAAATAATAATATTAATTATTATTCTTCTAACTTAATTATTAGCTTTATTATTATTCTTCTAACTTAATTATTAGTTTTATTATTATTCTTCTAACTTAATTATTAGCTTTATTATTATTATTCTAACTTAATTATTAGCTTTATTATTATTATTCTAACTTAATTATTAGCTTTATTATTATTCTTCTAACTTAATTATTAGCTTTATTATTATTCTTCTAACTTAATTATTAGTTTTATTATTATTCTTCTAACTTAATTATTGGCTTTAGTATTATTCTTCTAACTTAATTATTAGCTTTATTATTATTCTTCTAACTTAATTATTAGCTTTATTATTAGTATTCTAACTTAATTATTAGCTTTATTATTAGTATTCCAACGGCTTAAACATGTGGTATTAAAAAGTGATATATATCAACATGGTTGATCATTTCACTATAATGCGTGTTTACATTTTTTTGCTTACTTGGTATGCACTGATACGAAGCATTCAGGTAGTACTTGAAGTCCACGGGGCAGCTTTTTGAGGCAGCAGCATCCAGTTCAGCGTTGGGCACGGAGATCTTGCAGAACCTCCGTCCACTGCACCCTCTGTCAGTGATATTGAGGACATCTGATCCACATCCTATGTATCCGTAGTCATTATGCACGCATCGACCCATAGTCATTAGCCCGTACTGCGCTGACGTCATCACGATCACGTGACTTCTGTGCGGCACGTGATTGGTTGACGGTTCAGGTTTGAGAGGCCTGCGTGACTGTTTAATTCCTGCTGGATTGCTTTCAGCTCCGGCGAATCGACAGTCTGCTTCGAATATCTCATTCTGACAGTGATCTGTTTGCAGAAGCAAAATGGAGAAAATTAGTAAAGGTTACGCCTGGGGTTTTGACGTTATCGACGTAGTAGTCATATTTTAAATCTTTGATTGATAAAGTAAAGTAAACACGTATTATAGTGAAATGATCAACTTTGACGTTCTGTATCACTTTTAATATCATTTGTTTAAATCGTTAGGCAATTTAGACCATTTTCCGTGTAACCAGTCCAGTGAATGTCCGAATGTCCGAGATTTAACTCTCCGATCAGAGCGGCTGGGATTCGAACCCATGAGGGTTCAATTCACCCCAGGATCTGTCACTTAAAACTTCATAACGTTACCCCTACGCTATCAAGACATTCTAAATAACATAACATACTTATTATGATAGTCAGTCTATTGTTCAATAGTTTGCCCCAGAGCTATACGACCTTCCGCATTGTGAAATAATAAAATATGATATAACCAGTTTAATGAAGAAACAAACATTGGAAATATCGCCAAAGTCTTGAATTGATGAAATAGTTTAAAATTGCGCTGAGCAAGAAATTATTCCAAGCAGTACATTTACTTGTAGTACCTTCAACATGATGCAATCTGTCTCATATAACTTTCTAAATAAATATAAATACTTTGTATTGACTCAGTTAAATAAATTAAGTACACTGTCATATACAAGTGTATTATATTTTACTCATTCAACCAATCATTAATTTGCTAATCTGAGTCTGTGGCTTGCAAACATGTTGCTCGACAGCGGATCAGAAGGTGCAGGGTTCAAATCCAGTGTTCTCTCCTTCACTAACATTTTATCGAATAGGAGCCTGACTTTAAATTTGCTCTTGGTTTTGGCTTTAAGTCAGTCAATCTGATAATTTTATATAATCGCACACGTAATAGAACCTCAGAATTGATTGTAAGTGAAGATACAGTAGCCTGACTTCAGCTACAACCCATGAAGGAAGGCTGAAATTGAATTGAGATTTCCTGGCAAGTCGAAAATACTCAAACATTCTAGCACTGAATCAAGTGTCACGGCGAGCTACGCTTTTCTGCCGGGGTATGGAAGTCTTCACGCCGTCAAGTTATCGCGGCCACAAATCACTTAACGAAGTTAACGAACCGCCGCCGCGCCGCGCTCAGCGCTAAGCCGCCTCCGCGCATCTGCTGTAGGGTAGTTCGCTAGATATTTTAAGATAAAATCACCGATGTTCTGACCTACTCTGATACATGCAATTGAATTAGAAACAAGATTTTAACTATTTGCAGACCTCGTAGAGAAGCGATCAGACTAAGAAGTTTGTAAATTGATAGAAGTTGACCCTGATGAAATGTTTAATTCGGTAGTTCAGAGGGGTTTGCGTTTTAGATTAAAAAAATATTGATAATCTCGAACAATGCAGCTAAAATCTGGTAAAGCTAATGTTAATGTCAGTTTCATCACTCGAAAGCGATGTCAGTGAGGGGAAAGCCAAAGATTTGAATCCTGCACTTACTGATCTGCCGGTCGAATGTCTTACCGGCATCGCTACTGACTTCAGCCAGTATATTACTAACTGCATTGTGTCAGTTAATAGACATGAAATTTCAATGAAATATTTAAACTGCTACGCAATTAATATTAAGCATTGCGATAATACGGCACTGAAAAATCTCGGCAGCTTAATGAATTGTAATATTTATTTTCATTTGCAGATACAGTTAAGCGCTATTTCCTAGAAGGCACTTCATGAATTTTAGTTTAATTGATTAATGTATCTGTGGATTCATCATTTGAAACGTAAGGGGTTGGCGGTGTAACGGCTGTACATATGCAGCGGTTAATTAAATGCGACAGATGCTAAAGCGCCCCCTTGTGGCGCCTTACACTGTACCACTCCAAGAAATTAATGGCAAGATCTGCCAAGTGTCTCGCTGCATTAGTTCTTCTTCAAGTGAATAGACGGTCATGTAATGCATGACAGTAAGCGAAGACAGACAAATTAGGATAGGAAATTTTTTTATTACTTCTTGTGTTATGATACAATATTTTGAACACATTTGATCTAGAATCATTTATTATTTACTACTTCATTTTTTATGCCATAAACATGTCAATATATAAACATGCAATTGCTATGTTATCTGTCATATTGTTGCAGTCTGCGGTTTGTCAGATTTATTATGAAAATAGAACGAATAGATTATAATGTATTTACAAAACATTATAAGTTTGTCAGATTCATTATGAAAATAAAACGAATGGATTATAATATACAAAACGTTACAATCATTCTTTATATTTCTAATTTACACTCAGATATGGAACATAAAAACTAGTGCATTTACACTACTAAAAGGGAAAATTCTCTGCCACAGTTGCACATCGGTGAAAAACTTGCAGGAGAACAAGAGGTTTAGTGCTCAACTGACTTGTTGTCGACCCTCGAATAGATCAGTAGCAGCCATCAAGGATCAACCAAGAGTCATCGTCCTTCTTAAAAGTAGGCATATCACGCGCCAAGCGGTTTAATTTAATTTAATTCTTCAGAATTTTACCAATTATTTTATTAAATAAAATAATTGCCTGTGCAACGATTTTCTGAAAACGTCAATTTCTATCTAGTTTATACTAACTAGCTATATTAGGTCCTAGGCTAAATAAATCTGCTATATTAGGTCCTAGGTTAGACTAATCTACTTCTTTAGATCCTAGGTTAGACCAATCTGCTGCGTTAGGTCCTCTGTTAGATCAATCTACTGTGTTATTGACCTAGGCATCTTACGGACTAGACTATTACAAACGAGAAGAAGTAGCTGCGCTCTCCTCGCCAGTGTTTAGAATCACCACAAAACTGTTCGGAGAGCCGACCGTGACAGGAAGCGGCTGCGTGACATAAAGCGTTTATGGTATTAGATGTTCGGACTCTTGGGACTCGACCTGTGCTTCGTATCTCCTCGTTAATGTCTCCATCAAACATTACACCTCCTCCCTCCACCCTCATTCCACCCGTCTCACGGATTCAAAATTTCCTTCATGCCACACTCATAGTCATCTAGTTCTACTACGCCCTTTAAGAACTCCTGGGACAGGATTGTGAAACTGATGGTTTTCGTTCCCTTGCACGTATTCGATGTAACAGTGATTTGGTCAGGGTTCATTAAGCGTCATGAAATTAATCTTTAGCTAACTCTATAATAATTGCCGCGTACTTTAGAAAAGTCATGAATATCATTAACGAAACGATAATTGTGCGTTTAAAAAAAAGAAAATTCTTTGAAGAAAAGAATGAGAAACCACAGTAACGGTATTAGGTCTATCGTCGTCCACGGTATCTAAATCACTATATAGACAGCTATTATTTTTTATTAGTTTCATTATTAATAGAAAAAATATAACACTCAAAGAAGATTGAGCAATGCTAACCAAGAGATTGCAAATACCGTACGTGGCACAGGGAAAAGCTTTTATTCATACTTAATGCATTTGCATTCCTTCTCCACTATCAAATTCTCTCCAGTCGCCATGATTTTCTAACCCCCCTCCCCTTACACTCTATCCTATCCTTTCTCGGTTCTATCCGGACGCGGCATCTTCCTTTTGGGGATTGGAATTTGGAGATTGAAACAGTGTCTCACAATTAATCTTGAATCAGTGTCCACCAATCAATCTCGAGGCAGTGCCTTTTAATCAATCAAAACAAGAAGCTAAAGACTCTAGTATTCTATAAAATCATGAAAAGATGATGATAGCGAAATAACGTAAATTTTCTAACCGATCGTAACTAAATTTTCTATCGATCTGTCAGATATTCCTTTGAATAGAAGGCTCAAGAGTCCAATAATTTGATAAATATTATTCTCAATTAACTCTCACAAATATTCTAGGAGCCTGCTATAATTAGTTTAAATTAAATTATTGCCATCACTATAAGATTGTATATTTAAACCCTATAGCTAAAATTTAAAATTTATTAAATATCTTCTGGTTAAATTTAATTTCTTTCTTGATGGATAAGTTTTCTTTTCAGACGAGCTCGTCACTCCTGTCCTCTTGAAAATATCTCTCCCCACTGTGTCTATTTATCTGTCTATTCACTGTTGGAGTCCTTTATCTCCTCCTCTGTCTCTTGTACTCTTCACATTAAAGCAACTTCTGCTTCTTGAATTACTTATAGAATGGAATTCCAGTTGTTCTTCAGCCATCTTTGAGATCTGATGTTGATTATCTTAGCATTAACATGAGATTTGATGGGATTAACCCTTGACGGGGTTAGCATCGGATTTGATACGAGAGTGTAACATCCTACTTGATGAAAATTCTTTGAGACGCATTATGTTTATATTCATGAAATAAGTTAGATGCTAATTGATTTACCAAATTTCAAAGATTAAGAGTCGTTGCTTTTTAATTACAAAGGAACAGAAAATAGTTATATGGTCTGAAGTGTTTTTTACTAAAACTGTGCATGTTCGCAATAGCTAAATAACATGCTCTAGTACTGGTATACGGTCTTCTGAACAGAAGTTTTAGTATATTAGACCAATGGATGGAGCAGTTTACAGAATTTTCTTATCTATATCTCATTGGTTTTTGTGTCTGAAATGATATTAATAATTCTATTAATATAAATTAATAAAATCTCTTATAGTAGTTTAAAGAAGCAAGATCATCTACCACATATGAAGCAAATAGTATCTTAAGCTATAAAATTCTTATTGATTGACTGGTCTCTTAAATTGTGATTCAGGAAGAGAGGGTAGATATAATATCCTTGGTTTCAGGTTTATTTGCACTCACGCATCAAACACGGTTCAATATTTGTCTCTCCATTAGTGATCCGAGATCATATGCTCCTTTTATGAGACTTGAAACTTCTTCCTGCTGTATTAAACTGCAGCATAAAATCGCAAACACTTTGCAATCTGAAACTAAAAGCACATAGACAATGCGCTGCGGTAATTAAGCAGCGCAATGAAAACAGAAGTCTGTCATTTACAATTAAGCAGCATTACACAGGAGTCTATTACTAGCAGAGCCATGCTACAATCTGATGATTCTGTTTTGCCTGCTATCAATTAGAAAGACACCAACAAAAACGATGCTGGGTAAAGACAGATGAGAAAGAACAGGTTGAAAGATAAAATATATCTTTTAATATATAATAAAGCAATTCGTTGGCGATATTATTACAAATGTCTGAGAGAAAAGATCTGACTGTCAGATAGCACTGTCACGATTAATGACACAGAGAGAGAGAGAAAGAGAGAGAGAGAGAGAGAGAGAGAGAGAGAGAGAGAGAGAGAGAGAGAGAGAGAGATGAAAAGAAACTCTGCTTTATAATTCATTATATTAAAATAATACATAATAATAATAATAATAATAATAATAATAATAATAATAATAATCATGCCTAATTTATGCCTTTTGCCTTTGAGACCCTGGGGCCCATCAACTCTCTCGCATCAGACTTTATTGACGAAATAGGCAGGAGGACCAGCGCCATTACTGATGATAAGCGCGAAAAATCTTTTCTGTGGCAGCGACTTTCTATTGCTCTCCAGCGATTCAATGCAGTCTGCTTCAGTGGCACTTTGGCTAAAGCGGCTTCCCAGAGTGCAGAGAAATTATTTTAATCGCTTTTTTAAAACTTTTCATTAAATAAAGTCTCTTTTATCTTATTTTTAGCCCAGGGCCCTTTACAGCCCAGGGTATTAAAAAAAATAATAATAAAGGTTTAACGTCCGTTTCCTCATCCAGGGATAATGTCAGGGACGTCCCCAACAACACACATCACTACAGATCAATTCACTCAGACCATTCTGCAAAAGAAAAGTGCTGAGGAGAAGTAAGATCATAAACGAAAGCCGGTGATCAAAAACGGTCAGGCTAGATTGATTATATCTATTGTGAGAAAAGGTAAGTTTTAAGCTTGTTAGAGAATGTTGAAAGAGAAAAACAAGAGCGAAGATTAGCAGGTAAGAGTTCCAGATTGTATAGGGTTCCAGATTGTATAGGGTTCCAGATTGTATAGGGTTCCAGATTGTAATTAATAGAAAGCTCCGACCAAATGTAACAAGTTGGAAAACCGTTTCTCTCCCCAAATATGCTGAATTCTTGAAGAATGCTCATCATTCAAAACAAACATACATATTCTATGCATGTATGCTCACATTTTAAAAATTTCTTCAATATGAAGATTTCAACAAAATCATAAACTCCATTACTACAGCGTAGATTTAGAAGTTGACTTCTCAACACTGCTGCTTATGTAATTTTGCTACCTTACGCTCCACACAGTTCTTTCCCGAGCTCGAAATTCCGCAATGATGAATAAGATTGGCAGCAAAGAAAGCGCACAAATTAAATGAGTTTATCAAACAACGATTACACTTCTTTAAATCTTCTGAATGGCTAATATTCTCCCTAGAAAACAAGTTGTCCCGCATTCTAGGGCTACCTCGTTACAGTTTCATTTAATATTAGATTTTAATACCAGAGAGTTCAAGGCTCATTTTCAATTTGCATGCTCAGCTCAAGAAAGCGTTAGTGCCTCACTCATATCATCATATGCTATGTTCAGTTTTTTAACTAAAAACTCTTCAATGTTCTTACACAACGCTTACTACAAACAAGCCAATGACGGCTTCATACTGGCTCATTCTGGTCAATACCGGTTCATTCAAGCTCCTCGGGGACATCTACATCAATTCGGATAGAAATTAAACGTCATACAGGTCAAATGGATGCAATCTTATATCAAAGTCAATAAAACTACTAAAATTGTTTCTATAGTGAATTCTTTAGTAAATTTCTTCCATCTCTGATTCATATCTGATGTTTAGAGTGAAAATCATAAAACTGCAGTTCTATGCAAGATTTAGTTGCTATTGTTAGAAACTTCAACTGAAAGGATTTAATCAAAAAGAAATTATAATTAAAATATCTTTCTTAGTCTAACGATATGTCCAGAATTACTGATCTCTTGTCTGCTGTACTTCGATATTAAGCTGTATGTGATCTCTAGATACGTCCTCTAAACACATCCTCTAAATACGTCCTCTAAACCTGATCTCTAAATACGTCCTCTGAACACGACGTCAAAATACATACTCTAAACACGATCTTTAAATACGTCCTCTGAACATCACCACTAAATACGTCCTCTAAATACGTCCTCTGAGCTGATGGCACAGGAAATTGAGCAACCGTCAGATAGGTAGCACAATGGCTGCCGTAGCCATGGAAACAAATTTATTTCCTGTTTGCAGCGGTTTGCTATAGTCGTCAGTGAGCAGGAGATGTCAAACACTGCTTGATGCATTAAACCACCTTTAGATGCACCATTTGTAAGGCGTCACTTCCGGCAGTCGATAAATGTTTCTTCCACAAGCCTTTCAGCTTAGCCACGATGAATCGTTTTTAGTAAAACAATTGTAAAACATTAGCTAAATTCATGATCATTTTGTAATTTGTGAGAGTAGTGGCAGAATTATTGCTGTTTTATCACAAAGTGTCACAACAGTAGTACGTCTACTTTTGTGTAGTTGAAATTACATAATATCTGATATCATATACTCACTATTCTAGAGCTCTTGCAAATAATGTTAGAGGCATTAATTCAGATAGCATTTCCCGATGGCACTCTTAGTTATGAAGGAGCCTTAGCATAGAAATAGAATAGAATAAGTTCAAGGTTTTTATAGCAATATGCTACTGATTTAGAACTTTAATAAAATGAAACATTTATATAAATAATTTAAATTGAATACTATAGAGGAATCACAGCTATGATCATGGCTTTGTTCTCATCACTCTCGTTATAAAGGTAACACTGAAATACACTGAAAACAAATGCACATGATTAGAAGAGAACTGGAAGATATCGGCTGAGCAACAAGTGGATTAGAATTAAGACTAAAAGTTATTGCCTTTGCTAACGAGTAAAACCTAAAGAATCCTTCAGTGAAAAGCGTCCCGACAGGAAGGAACGAAATCTTCTTTAATCTCTATCCAGTGGATTGGAGCGATACAAAGCAGAATTGTAAAACTTCAGCATAACAAAATCTTAATTTACACCATTCAATAAGATAGGGTGCTGTAATAATTGTCAAAAAATGTTGAGACATTTTTTAACTATCACTATCCAATTGATAATATCTGCTGGACGTTATTTTACATGCTGTGTTCAGAAAAAAACTGTTGTACTTATTAGACTTATTATATCGAGTTTTATTATTTTGGTTATTGTGGTTATTGTAATGTTATATAGTATATTATATTTGAACTCGCACCCGTCTTTCAAGCAACCAACAGAGCACTTTAACAATCTAATAAAATCTACTAATACAGTCATTGCGTAAAAACAGACAGTAATTTTCGCATTTCTACGTGTTTACGCAATAAACTAATCAATCTGAATTTCATTAAAGTGGCAAATATGCGCCACATAGACCATACAGAGAAGGAGAATACATAATATATGGGGCTGAGCCTGTGACTTGTTAGCAATTTGTTCGCCAGCGGATAACTGAAATAGATGCAGGGTTCAAATTCAGTACACTCCCCGTCACCGGCATGCTACGGAGCAGGAAACTGACGTTAAACTTAGCTTATGATTTGTTGGCTTTTGGTTTTGAACTGTAGATAAAGCAAAGGACGAAGGGAATAGAATATTCTTTCATAATTAACTTTAAACCACTACGATATTTGATGAATCAATCAAGAAGTTAAGATTAAAGAAAATCAAGGAGAAATACTGATAAGACGCTAATCATGTAATAAACATAATAAACAAATATTGCATCGATTTCTTTCAGGGTCGATCAGATTCTGAATCATTTCTCTCAAGAGGTTGTGGTGTCGATTTTCGAATAAGCCAATCGTACAGTAAATTTCGAATGTGCAACTGACCATGAAAGACCTATGATATTTTCATGTATTTGAAAACAGCACACAGATGAGAGTGTGTGACCTCCTAAGAAAGTGTTGAATTACACGTCATGAGATCAAATCATTAGCGAATAATCGTAATTTAACAGCCAGATTCATTGTAAATATCACCTGTGTGCTACGTGGCTTATTCGGAAACAGCTCCCTGCTAATCCTTTTCCTTCACCACAGTGCGACAGAAAATATAAATTTATAACTTATTTTTCTAAGATGAAATTTAATAGCGAGAACATTTTAATCAACTAAAAGGACGTTAGCAACTCTTTTGAAGCGAGACCGGCAGTTGACAGCAGAGATAAATCACTGTCAGTACAGAAAGAATCCTCGGAAGCACAGCAATAACCACATCTTTATATTAGCAGCGCGTTCAGTAATCACCGATCTATTTTATGAAACGTTTTAAATGTTATCGCATGCGCTGATATAATGTTGAACTTCTTGAACAGTAGCCAATTATATATTAAAGCTGGTAAAGCTTATGTTAACGTCAGTTTCCTCACTCGAAAGCGATGTCAGTGATGGACGAGCTCAGGATTTGAACCCCGCGCATACTGATCCGCGGTAGAATATCTTACCGACATCGCCACTGGCTCCAGCCAGTATAATTTTATATTGCTCTATATATTTAGTGTATACCTAATTTGTATTTTTTCTTTTCGAGGGGCCTTTTCATTCAATTAAGAAAAAACATGTAACACAATTCAATTTTAAGCTTACCTGTAAAATGTTGCACCGGATTTAGTTCATCCAATGATCCACTAATTATTATTGATGGCTGAACTTGACATAAGAGTAGGCCCAGCAAACTAAAAACTAAAGTCATTTCCATTTTAATATCCGTTGCTATTAAAAAATAACATTTAACCATGACTTATACGAGTTTATCTGCTTAGAATGAAGTTTATCCGCTTAACATTATAGTCTTTTTTAACATGATAGTCATTCATAAAGACTATTATATAAGTTTAGTAGTAAATTTAATTATTAATTACAAATATTTGCCACTGTATGTAAAATTCAGGCGATTTAGCAATTAAAATATTATATTAGCTTAGTGTCAATCAATAAAATTCATATTATTTACATTCCTAGCAAGGCATTAATTGATTATCTAATTGATTAGTTAGATAATTGTAATATAATGATATTGCTACTTATCTTGATATCTAGTGTATATCTACTTTGAATTAAAGCCATCGTAGCTTTAAGATATTTTAATTAGAATGTCAAACTGTGGCAAAGTTTGGTTTAGTCGAGATGGAGATGATATGGTCATATAGTAAGAAAGGCAGAATAGGAAAATCGCGAAAACTACTTTATGAGGAAAGCTGTTCTTCGAATATAATTTATATTATCGAATATAATACTGGTATTACTGAGGCCTTACGATTCGACTATTTATATTTAAATGTGAAGCAACGTAGTGATTTCAATAACAGAATTACATGTAACTATATAGCTAACGCGATAATCTGTCGCGATTTATAATTTTATAAAACTAAATATATATCTAAAGTTATCTTATATAATAGAAACCTAACGTCCTAAATAATAACTACATAACAACGTTTAGCACATCCTAACTGTGATGAGAGCTATATCGTGAACTGGATGTACTATAACTTTACAATTCTCAACACTCCGCACTTGCTATCATTCGTGTCTATGTTTACTGTTAACTTCACTGGAGCAGGAAGTAGGAAGTAGACTTACTGACTCAGCTAATGCTGACCGATCTGTCCAAGCTGTGGCTGCGAGTGATTGCAACCTGTGCCACGCTGTTCCACCCAGCCTACTGTTTCACCCAGTCTACTGTTCCACCCAGCCTCCTATTCCACCCAGCCTCCTGTTCCACCCAGCCTCCTGTTCCACCCAGCTTACTGTTCCACCCAGTCTCCTGTTCCACCCAGTCTCCTGTTCCATCCAGTCTACTGTTCCACCCAGCCTCTTGTTCCACCCAGCCTTTTGTTCCACCCAGGCTCTTATTCCACCCAGCCTCCTGTTCCACCCAGGCTCTTATTCCACCCAGCCTCCTGTTCCACCCAGCCGACTGTCCCACCCAGCCTCTTGTTCCACTCAGCCTCTTGTTCCACACAGCCTACTGTTCCACCCAGCCTACTGTTCCACTCAGCCTCCTTTTCCACCTAGCCTACTGTTCCACCCAGCCTCTTGTTCTACCCAGCCTCCTGTAGCAATACAGGAGGCTGGGTGGAACAAGAGATTGGGTGACTTCCAGATCACCAAACAGCCAGGAAGATGGGTGGTGAAAAATGTTTTAAGTGCGCCTTGAATAATGAAAGAGATCATAACACCTGATAGCGACTAATGCATTGCAGAATACTTTTATGGAGCATAAGTTAATTATTTAACAATAGTCTGCGATCTCTGCAAACATTCACCAGCTGTATATGAATCTGTATGTCAGTCAACTTCCTTTATTTACGTATCAATATAATGGCATGGCGGGGTAGCCCCCGGGGCAGGGTAGCCCCCGGGGCGGGGTTAGCCCTGGGGCGGTGTAGCCCCCGGGGCGGGGTAGAACCCCGGGGAGAGTTAGCCCTCGGGGAGAGTTAGCCCCAGGGGCGGGGTACCGGGGGCTACCCCGCCCCGGGGGCTACCCCACCCCGGGGAGAGTTAGGCAGGCGGGGTAGAACCCCGTCCCTAGGCAGGCCCGCACCTGGCAGGCCTACCCCGGGCTCGCCCGCCCCGGGCCCGCCCGCCCCGGGCACGCCCGTCCCGGGCACGCCCGCTCGGGCAGGCCATCCCCGGGCAGGCCCGCCCCTGGCAGTCCGCCCCAGGCAGTCCACCTTGTTAACGTCTCAGTTAACTGACAATGAATGAGCCGCTCACTCAAATTCCGCTGCTTTTATACTGCCGCTAAGGTGCACCGGTCATGTGATTGTAGAACCGGTTTAGTTAACTGGTTATGTTAATTTACCGGTTATGTAAACTGATTACGCTAATTTACCGGTTAAATAAAACGGCTCATTAGATTTAACCACCTTTCAGAATTAACATATTAATGTTTGTTTGATTTTAACTTACAATTAAGGAATATACTGTAAAATTATTAAAATAAAATTATTTAATTAAAATTTTTAAATTTGAGCATTATCCAGCTTCTTGGTGCGTCTCTTAAAGAACACAGAGTACGAGTAGAAATATGTTTCTTATGCCCGTTAATTAAGCAATAGCCAGAGAGAGAGAGAGATAGCGAGCGAGAGAGAGAGAGGTTAAGAAAGAGAGGTGCATAGGGAGAGAGAGAGAGAGGGAGAAAGAGAGAGAGAGAGAGAGAGAGAGAAAGAGAAAGAGAGGGAGAGGTATATAGGCAGAGAGAGAGAGAGATAGATAAAAGATAGGTTGAGAGAGAAAGAGAGAGAGAGAGAGAGAGTGTGTGTGTGTGTGTGAGAGAGAGAGAAAAAAGATAGAGAGAGAGAGAAAGATAGAGAGAGGGTAAAATAAAGTCAATAATAAATGATTTTTGTGGCAGGTTCCTACAAATTGCATTTAATTGTCTATAAATAATTAGAAAGGAAATTTTTATAATTCAAGCAAGGTAGACGACGGAACCCTTTCACGCTCCTCTGACACTTTACAAGCAATCATTTGATATGCTATATGATAGAGCTACCGGTCTAATTCGACAATATTTGCTACTGTTACCAGTCTAATGCTATATTACCATGCTTGTGCTACCAATGCCTAGCACCAATGTAGACACTATCGCCAATCTCTTGCTATGCTATATGCTAGTAACGTCAATCTCATACGATGTAATACGGTAGTGTTATTAATCTCTTGCGACGCAGTACCCTAGTGTTGCTAATCTCTTGCGATGGTATATGCTAGTGTTATCATAGTCTTATATTGCTAAATGCTAGTGTTCCCAATCTTTTGCGATGCTGCCTGGATGTGCTATAATCAGTCAGTCCTGGTATCACATTTTACCTTGTATTATGATTGTTTGCACTATTATTATGATTATTTACATTATTATGATTATTATTGTTATTATTATTTTTACTACTGCTACTATTACTACTGCTATTATTATTATTATTATTATTATTATTATTGTTAGAGTGCAACGCATATGATTAGCATTTTCCGCCAGTGTGTCACTCCTCAGAGGTATTGTCGAATGAGAGAATATAGCATAGTCTCTTTCTCTCTCTCTCTCTCTCTCTCTCTCTCTCTCTCTCTTTCTCTCTCTCTCTCTCTCTTTCTCTCTCTCTCTCTCTCTCTCTCTCTCTCTCTATATATATATACTCACTTTATTTCTCCATCTCTGCAAGTAAATCAATTCCACCGTACTTTGTTACATGCTCGGTGACGTCTCACATTGCATGTTGATAAATAATTTAGTCAACCGCTTCACGCCATGATTCTAGACTCACGGAGTGGGCTAAACGACAGTCTCTAAATAAATTAATACTTATGAAATTGATTGAAATTAATATTATCTGCCTTAATTCTTGCAGTCATTCAAATTTATTCTATAGAAAAGCGAAGCGCAGTCCGAAATATGCAACTAATTGACGTCCCTGACATCATCCTTGTATGAGGTATCGGACATTAAACCTTTATTATTTATTTATTTAATTGTTTTACACAAACTTGGAATCAAATCGCTAAGCAATGGATGACAGAAAATATTTTTTGCCTCCTGCAGGATTAACTTCAGATAATTTTTCAGTTTTATTCGCATTGTGTCTCTTATTTTCCATATTCTCTATTTTGAAGCAACTTTAATGTAACTATAATTTGGTCTAGGTAAATTTTTAATGTATGACTGCAAGAGAGCACTGATTTAACTAGAGTGGCGTGACATTGGCTGCTGCAGCTCTTGATCCTCCATCCCTCCACTCTCAGCTGACCCTTCCTATCAGAAACTGAAGAGTTTCCACCAGTTTTTAGAAATCTGGGACGATTAATAAAAATTACCAGCTAACAATAAAAAGAAAATAGAAAATTTAAGAAATAGTATGAAGAGTTGGATAGGACACCTTCTAAGTGAGGAAGGTCTATTAATAGAGGTCATAGAAGGTAGAATGGAAGGGAAAAGAGGCAGGGGCAGGCCGAGAATAGGTCTGTTAGATGATTTAAAGACCCACGCATATGTGGAAATGAAGAGGAAAGCAGAAGACAAAGAAGAGTGGAGGCGTTATAAACCATGGACCTGCCGGTAGGCAGTTCACTAAGATAGAGAGAGAGAGAGAGAGAGAGAGAGGGAGAGAAGCTAACAAAGCGGATGGTGCTTCTACTTATTAGTTCAACAAAAAACAAATAAAAGGGAATCCGGTTCCTTACACTGACGAGACGTCCATCATGTTTCAAGCTGACAACGTAATTAAGTCAGTTATAGAATGCTATTGAAAGAATTTCGTGTGCACATACGTGTCATCCGCTGTTCATATGGACTGGCATAGTGTTACGCTTAGATTATTCATTGGCCTAGATAGAAATCCAATGTTTGAGTCCAACAAGTAGTCTCTAACAGCAACAAAGCGAAAGAGATTATTAAAATATCGTTAAAAAGATCTTTCACTGTTAATTTTATTAACTGGAGGTCAACCTTACGACCTCATAAACTCCCTCCCCCCTCGACTCTAGTTCTGCTCCCCTATCAATCATCCACCCCACCCTTCGCCCGGCATCAGAGGTCCAATATCCATATCATCCATCATACACTTATTAAATATTCATCAGCCAGCAGCCGTCAGCGTTACATTTACCCTTGAAGAATTTTCTTGTTTCGACAGCCTTCAACCAAATACATGATTTCATAAGTCTGGCGAGTGTGAGCTGAACCGTAATGTTCCTCACGTTACGTACAAGAAATAAAAAATTTAGCGACAGCTGCTTTGTGATGCAACGCACTAGTGATGTTTTTGCATCCTCAAACTGTTGAAAACTTGTACATCTATCTTGCTAATTTTAAAATAACAGATTGCATTCATAACACATTAATTTTGGTTCAGTCATATAAATCAGTCTCTACTTTAACGACTAGTTTTATTGCAGCAGTCCGTGTGCAGTATGGACATATCTTGATCACTCCATTCGCCAGATTTTATTAGGATAGGTTCTCTTTTTTCAATAAAACTCTGTCCTTCTTATTAAAGTTTTGCCTCATTTTGAAAACTGATGCTGATCAATAATCTCAGAAGAAATGTGGAGTGGCACAAAGATAAAGACTTGGAATAAGAATTTTTCAGTCATGCGAAATGTCGCCTTACTGAGCCTCGTGGTATAAAGTTACACTGTCATTATGCGTCAATTAAGACACAATATATATATATATATATATATATATATATATATCGTGAGAGTGAGAGAGAGAGAGAGAGTGAGAGAGAGAGAGAGAGGAAGGGAGAGAGAGAGAGTGCAAGCTAGTAATGATCTGAGATTCATTGGACTAGTCCCACAGTGAAACAGGACTTCCTGGCCTCCATGACTGAAACAGTCGAGCACGGGGTTCAGGCTGATTGTCCAGACTCTGGCCTCGACCGATCACCCGGGGCCCTGAGATCCCGGGTGATCGGTCCAGTGACGGCCGGGGCCCTCAGGTCCCGGGTGATCGGTCGACAGGCGAGCGGCCAGCGGTCAACTGTCAACCGTCCACTCTCAGATCGATGACAATGTAGTTATCTTGCTTCAGTTCAAAGGGTCAGCCAGCCACGAGGCTACCCCCCCCCCTCTCCTGCCTCCCTCTACATGTAGACCTCTTGCTCAGAGATCCCTCTAAGAGAATAGAAGGGAGACCGCGCCATATCGACCTCTGTCACGCTATCGACTAACTCTACCTCCAGCGCTTCCTGGATGCTTTCTTCGTTTCTTCGTGTTTGTGTATCTTTCTCTCTTTCATTCTCTCTGGCTCTCCTTCTGTCTCTTCTCTTTTTTTTCTCTCTCTCTCTAGCTCTCCTTCTCTATGGTTCTCCTCTCTCTCTCTCTTTTCTTTCTCTTTCTCTCTTTCGCTCTGGCTCTAATTCTGTCTATCTGTCCCTCTCTCCTTTTCACTCTCTGTTTCTTTCTCTCTCCCGTCTCTCTTTCTCTCCGGCTCTCTTTCTCTCTATCGCTCTCTTTCTCTCTCTCTCTCTCTCTCTCTCTCTCTCTCTCTCTCTCCCTCTCTCCCTGCCCGTTCATCTCTTTTCGGTGTCTACAACTTAACTCTAGGTCTGCAAGTAAAGTATAATAAAATTCCTTCTACTGTCTTGTTTTTTATGTGTATATTTTTCTACCCTAAGTAGCCTGCAATATTATTCTAGTACTGTTTTCGTCAAAATGACTGTATGTCTTTCACTCTCTTTCACTCTCTCCGTGCTTTGTAGGCCTAACTCTAATAACTTATTTTACAATTTAAATCGCGCAAGCCATTTGTGACAATAATTTTATCATGCGGAAGATTTACAAGGATTGCTACTAAATATATGATGTTATATTTTGCCTTTCAAAATGCGATTTTATACTCATAGCATTTTAGTTACATTGACGCAGTTTACATCCATTATACAAGTGCAGTAGTATGCTGAATAATTGCATGATATACACAATGCAGATAATAATAATATTGAAGGTTTAACGTGTCAGGGTCGTCTCCAACATATGTCACTACAAATCTATTCACTCAATCTTTTGGAAAAAAAACCCAATCTACAAACATGTGTTGAAGAGAAAGGAGAACGATATTAAGCGGTGCCGGTCCGGTGATAAACAGTTAGAAGAGGAGAAAACTCTGTACATTCACACAAAATACATCAACAATTGCTTGATTTAGTCGAGACGTCTCTCCGATTCGGCTTCTAGATCTCTGCTATCTGAGTAGCGGTCATTCGCTGATGGCATCTTCGGGAATGTGGTACTTCGCTCTTTTGCAAATATTATTCTGAAAACGGAAACATTTTTTGTAAATAAAGTATTCTAATTATAGCATTTCATAGATGAACTAAAAATGTGAAGGGATAGATAATGACTTTCTCCTGTGGCTTAAGGCAAATATTCTTAGTTAGGCCTGCGTTTCATTTAAAGATCACTGCTTCGATCGACATTTAAGTACATAAATTTACTAAATTACGGCTACGCCAAATTGATTGTAAATTGATTAACTTATATATATATATATATTCTTATGATAGATAATAGTATATATACTTTATATTATTATCTATATATAATTAAGATATATAATATATATATAATATATATATATATATATATAAATATATAATATATATATATATATATATATAGATATATATAATTAGTATTTTATATAGTATACTTTATTTATGTATAAAGTAGTACTAGATTTAATATGTATTTTCAAAATATTTTGAAACAACATGTAGCGCCTCAGCAGCTAGAAAACATCTTTAATCGAATGGCACATACGTGTTTAGTGTATCTTGATATTCAAACTAAATCTTTAATCACAAAGTGGCTAATTTAACTTTTACTCAAAACAATGTTAATCTCAAAGGCTCGTCTGTAAATGAAAGTGAATCAATATAATTGTAGTAGGCCTACAGGAGAATATGCATTAAATGTAGGAGTGATGCGCTGTCAGGCCTAAAAAGTGACGTCGGGTTGGTAAAGAAAAGTCGATTCTAACGAGTTTTAAATTAAAAGTTATAGATCTGTTCAAGTTTACGCAATAAATGAGGCTCGAGATTTCGTGAACTTTAAGGAAAAAATGTGTAGATATTGGAAAATATAATGAAAATATCTACCAAGCATTATAACAATAGGTAACGAAGTTTTTAGCAATGTACCTTCTATAGTTATATGGTGATCTGGCAAAGTTTTAAATCAGGATCAGGTGAATTGTCAGAACCTGGTGCATAAACGCCTGCATTCGGTGAAAATTTCAAATTATAATTTTTTTTGGGGGGGGGGGCTTTGACTTTCTGCATATGTTTTAGGTTTCCTTCGGTTTTCAGTATAGAGGTATGGTAAATGGCAATGGAAAACTTCTGGAAGTAATATACGGCCTATAGGTTAGGAGGCCGCTATGGAAAAATTTGGTCTCTCTCTATTTCTCTCTCTCTCTCGCTCTCTCAGTAACTACTTAATTTGACCTGGCGTAGTAATTCTATTCCCGCTTTCCTTTGGATTATAGATCCAATGTTTCAATCTTATTTTCTAATAAAAATTTGAATTGGTGTGCTAATCTTGATAATATAATTTAATAACTAATAAAGTACAAATATGTGAAGTTATATTAAATTATATTAGGTAAGTTATATTTAGTACTTAATTAATGTATATGTACTATATTAAGTTATATTTTTGTATTAAGTTATAGTTATATTAAGCGTATTAAGTTAATAATAAGTACATTAAGCTATATTAAGTTTATTAAGTTATTTATATTTATTATATGTTCGCTAGGTATATAAGGTAAGCTATATTAGTTATATTAAATTAGCAAACATTAAGTTAAGTTATATTAAGTTAAGTTATATTAAGTTAAGGTAGTTAATTAAGTTATAAGTTAAGTTATATTGATGTATATTAAGTTGTTAAGTTATATTAAGTAATATTAAATAAGCTGCATTAAGTTATACTAAGTTAGTTGAGATAGTTTCCGGTGATCTCTCACACTCCCATATAGTAGTTAGTGATTACAAGCCACTGCTCCTCGTCAAAGTTTAGGCCGTTACAGTCATCGATAGGTGAAAGCGCAACCTACTCACGAAGAACGCTAAGGCTGATTTCTCTTCATACGACAATGTTATACGCGCTGTGAGAGTTGAATAAGGTCTATTATAGTTTTACTATGAACTTCGCAACAGTTAATCTGGTAAATATTTTGAATCAGAAAGTATGCTAATATCGAGGCATGGCTAGAGTTAGGAGTGATCTAATTGAAGCAATTAATTATTGAATCTGATTGAAAACTGTGATTTATGTTAAATTAATCGAATTGAAGAGGCGGCTTATCACATTGGTAATACACTATACCACTGGCCCAGCCAGTGGTTATAGGTCAGTAAGATACTCAACCGCAGATCAGTATGTGCGGGATTCAAATCGTCACTGACAACGCTTTCGAGTGAGGAAACTGAAGTTAACCTTAGCTTACCAGATTTTACTATGACTTAATTTTAAATTTCTGGGATATCGCTATACTTCGATATCAAGGTGGGGTATTAAATGTAGGTTATTTTAAATTATTAATTTTTAATATTAGTTAATAACGGAGGGTTTATTAACATGGGTTATGTATAATTGTAAATAGTCGACCATAATAATGCCATGGTTATTTCTCAGGTAGTCCTCTATTATAATATACTGACCAGTTGTAGAGATTATGCCACACTGTTTGTCATTGCTGGTGTTTTGTTCATTTATTATAATTTGTTTTTATATTGGAATGTCTTGATAGCGTAGGGGTAACGTCCTGAAGTCTTAAATGACAGATCCTGAGGTGAATTGAACCCTCGTGGGTTCGAATTCAGCCGCGTGATCTGAGAGTAAAATCTCGGACATTCACTGGATTGGTTATACGGAAAATGGTCAAAACTGCCTAACGGTTTAAACATGTGGTATTTAAAATGATAGTATCAACACAGGTGATCCATTTCAATCTAATGCGTGTTACTTTTTTTACTTTATATACCGACTATATGTATTGCGTCGCACTTAAATCCATGCTAATAAAGAAGACACGATGACGAAGAGGTTTAAGACACATTCAGTGACGACGGTTCGAGTAGGCTATTCTTGTACAGCTGCTGACTCCGCTGTATGGATTTCAGTATAAGTAAAATGTTTACTGTTGATTTATTGGTATTTCTATGAATTTATTCAACAATACTTGTAAACCATAAAACTAAGCAATAGGTTTGTACTTTCCAACTAGCTAATTACTAATTCATTCCAACTAGCCATTACGGTAATCGCTTATTTTAAAAGTGACATTGAAAAGAGGTAGGAAAGATTAAAAGTAATAAAGCAAATACGATACAATGGTTTTAATGAAATGGTAAATCTTCAAACGTACTTTTAATCGTGTTTTATAGCTACTATTGTTTGTTAACCACTATTATAAATCTACAACGCTTTGAAATTCTAGGATAGGTTGTAGTATGTTTAACGTCAAGGTTCAGAAGCGCTAGGCTTCTCTTCAAGCGACTCGCACCAATTGAGCTACCGTCACAAAGATTATGGCAACAGAAAGTTACTGCATTCATATGCCATTGAATTGTAGGAAAACAGAGCTAATGATTATATTTCAAATATTTGCGATAAATTAAGGTATTTATATATAGCCTATTGTTATTCTATAGTATGGTTTATGTCCCACTCATGATAAAGCCGAAATGACATTACATAGGAAAAGCTAATAATGGATTAATCTAGTTTGTGTACACTGTATAGGCGAATATAGAGAGCTTATACACGCAGCAGTGATCAGCTGTAATTGTGTGTCTAGGTTTGTTTACAGTGTATAATACGATATCATTGCTTAGATAGATTGAGTCTTGTCACTAAAAAATCTATTAAGTTCTTTCTTTGGTAGCAAGGCCCTGGCACAAGTTTTCTGTGACCGAAGATCTTTATGATATTGCTTATGTAACATGTACTTTGTAATTGTTTGTCAGGCATTTGTGAAGCCGAAAACTTAAGCAGAGATTAAGAGAGGGAAAGAGTGTGTGCGGTAGCGGAGAAGAGAGAGAGAGAGAGAGAGGAGAGAGAGGGAGAGAGAGAGAGAGAGAGAGGAGAAAGAGAGATACCAGAAAGAGAGACACAGACAGGCAGAGAGAGGAGAGAGAGATAGAGAGGGAGTGAGCGTTTCCTCTATCGACTCCTTATTGGGAAGAAATCCCGTAAGATACCTACCTCACTGCTGATCAGTATGTGGTTCCAATCCTGGACTGGTATTAATGTCAGTTTCAACTCTCGAAAGAGATATAAAGTGATGAGCGATCATCACTTTATATCTCTTTCGAGAGTTGAAACTGACATTAATACCAGTTTTAGCCTAATAAAGGGTTTAAGAATTTAACTTCAAATTCAATGATTTTCGTCAAATTGAGTGGTTTTAAGAGTACACCAAATTATGACGCTCACCTTCGAATTAATCGATTCATAATTGAAAGCATAATCTTTTATTAGACACTCGGTCAGTTTTTCCACTGGAGCTAAAACTTTTCACGGGACGCAAATAAAAATTCACCAGGAAGATATTGACAATATAATAAATATGTAGCGAGTTCGTAAGTTGCTATGCACGATTTATTATTGTAAAAACTCATTTACTTCTTGATTCTAAACTGGGAATTTAATTCTAAAGTATTAGTTGTGTCTGCTGTCACGTCTTTTGGCTTCAGGAAATGAGTTGGTCCCCTGAATGTATTCTTTGTACACTTAGAACCAGCCCAGTTTATATTCTAAATTTACAGAAGCCTTAATGCAAGTGCGCATGAATTTACTTATCACTATAGCTGCATTACATTACGCGTATTTGCACTTACTTACATTTATTAATACATTACATAATATACATTACATACATAATATAATATATACATTATATCTTCTTCTTCTTCTTCAGTGCACTGCCAAGTGGCAGGTTCAAGGTACATATTCATTCTCAAAGTTTACTTTCTCGCTCGCTCCATTAGAGCACTCTTTAGATCAACAAATTAAACCCTTCACAAAGTCTATTCCTTATCCATACCTTATGTAGCATATAGCTTGGGAAAGTATGGCTTCTGAGGTGATTTCCTCAATACATTATACATGTATACACATAATATAATATACATTGCGTACTATTAAGAGTCGGCGTTTATATAAAAATTTAGACTGATAGATGGCGATGAATGACGATGATGATAGATGATGGTGGTGGTGGTGGTAGTGGTGGAGGTTATGGTGGTGGTGGTAATTTTGACTAGCTGCTACCATCGATCAGAACATTATTAATGACTGTAGTTTAGCTAAACTGTTGAGCAGATTTCTAGTCGTGTTTTGTTTGTCTTTAGGCAAACATGAACTAAAGGCCTACATGAACTAAATGCCTACATGTAATGTAGGCTCGCATGCATGGTTGATCACGACTGGTGTCTTTTGTAAAGCTTTCATAACTATTTGCTAAGACTTAAGCGAATTTTAGTACATGATCATATTTAAAAAATCTTGGCACGTTGTAAACAGTTGTCGTTTTATATTGAGAGCAGTAAAAACTAGTGTAAACAGTCCCTGAGCCTGAGGAATCATAGCATTGAAGCTACGAGAGGACTGTTCTTAATATCAGGCTTTCATTGAAAGAAACTTTGCGATTTGCTGTACAGTATTTACTTAGCATTAAAAATTAGCCTTTAGTATTTACAGTTATGTAAATTATGAATGATGATGATGATAGATGATGGTGGTGGTGACGACATGGTAAGTGAAGGCATGAATATTTATTTACCAACTAGACGAAAACTCTTATCCAGTATAAAAGCAATTATATAAAAATTCGTAGGAAAGCAGGCATGTATACGTTTTAATCGTTCGTTGTGTTTTGAATATGTGAAATTATTAATATAATAGCTGAGCGTTTGCAAGCTCACTTTAACGCAGATACTGAGCAATGAAATGGTAGCCATGTCAAATTTAAAATTGCTACTCGATAAAAGGCTTATTCAGAGGCTTATTTTGCTATACTTTGAAAATAAAAATTTAAGATACATATATATATATATATATATATATATATATATATATATATATATATATATACTGTATATATAATGAGTACGACAGCTTAAATCATATTATAATCCGTTTCTGATAGGAAATAATCCTGAACTATTTTTGATAGCATATTAATTTACATATTGAACGACGCTTTTTCGCAATTGAAATAAATACAAATCTACAGAGCTTTAAGAAGAGCATTCACAGCAAGTAGAAATAGCTGAGCAACAACAACATGAACGGCCCTACACACGTTACTGTAAAAGGTATGTCTGCTTTTCAAAATATTAGATAAAAGTTTGTAACGAATTAGAATGTTTGGTGTTTTATAAGATTGACAAATCCTGTTAACCCTACATTTATTGAAAAAAGTATACATGTATATAGTTTATTATCTGGAATGTCAAGTTTTCTCATTTCTGGTTGCCTTTTATTGTTTTTCACTTGATTTGTTGTCGCTGCCATATATTTTATTAAATAAATGTTTATACATTAACTAATTTTCTCTCCGATAAGTCTGATTAGATTAAATGTAAAAGGTTTCTTGTTTCCGCAATTGGTAAACAATTGGGAAAAATACGAAGCAATCAATGATTTGCAGCGTTTCTGTTGTAAGCATGCTCGACCAATCGTAAGCCGACCTGGAATTACACACACAATTGTTTTTATCAAAATAGATAGATGATAGGTTAGGTTAGATTTTCTGTTTTAAGCAATTGTTTTCTGTTACTTACGCAATGGCCTCTGAAATACGATGAATTGTGATTGAATTGGGTAGAAGGTATTGGGAAATGAACTCTGACCTTATGCCTTACTTTTCTAATAGTCCGGATTTCGGTTCCTGGCCCTATATTGGAAGTTTATAATTGTTTAAGGGAATGAAGTTGTCTGTAGTTGTAATACTCCTTAGTATTTTAATTCCCATTTTGTAATTTATCATCCTTCTCCATAGAAGATTCAGGTTTTCTAAAATCGTCCTCGAAGCGTTAATGCTTCAGGTTTCAAAATAGTCTTCCTCTTAAACGTTCACTTCTAATATTCCTGTAGGAGCGTGAGCCAAGCAAAATTATTTACCTATAATTTTAAATTATCCAATGTTCATTAATTTTATCTTCGTGCCGTTCTTAGTTCTTTTATTTTTTCTTTTACCGAAGACGTCTTTTGCTTGTGAAATTCTAAATTTAATTTTCTTCTCACGTACATTACTCGACCTGCGCCCATTAGGTTACCTCACTATGATACTCTCTCTCTCTCTCTCTCTCTCTCTCTCTCTTAGTGCACTGCCTACTGGCAGCCTGCAGGTCCATGGTATATAACGCCTCCACTCTTCTCTGTCTTCCGACTTCCTCTTCATTTCCACATATGAGTGGGTCTTTAAATCATCTAACATACCTAATCCTGGTATGTTAGAAAAAGAAGCAGGCCTACCCCTGCTTCTTTTTCCTTCCATTCTACCTTCTATAACCTCTTTTAATAGACCTTTCCCCCTTAGAATGTGTCCTATCCAACTCTTCTTCCTATTTCTTAATGCATTTATCAACTGTTTATCTATGACAACTCTCTCCAGAACTTCCTCATTTGTAACCTTTTGAGTCCAGCTAATCCTCTCCAATCTTCTCCAAATCCACATTTCCAATGCCTCCAGTTTCCTAATATCTTCCTTCCTTAAGGTCCATGTTTCACAACCATACAATAGCGTGGTCCAAACCAAAGTTTTCACTATCTTTATCTTTGTGTCTTTCTTCAGACTTTTTGTTAATAATTCTTTTCTATTACCAAAGGCCATCATGTTAAAAGTTCTTTTCTATTGCCAAAGATACTATCTGAACTAAACTTTGATACTATCTGAACTAAACTTTGTTAGGCCTATTTCATTACCTGAACTAAACCCCACTAGGTCTACCTCATTACCTGAACTAAACTCATTGTCAAACACTGTTTTGTATTTTAGTTCACAGAGCTGTCAATCTCAGGACCAAAGGCAAAGCTGGTGAGTACAGATGTTCGATGTTAGTGATGTTTATTTTTCTTGTGTACATTTCGAGCTGTTAGCTTCTCATTTTCATTCTAGAGTGATGAATAAGCCTTCTAAATAGTATTTCATATATATATATATATATATATATATATATTATTAATATTATTATTAAAATCAGGCAGCAAGGCCCACACAAAGCATACAAAACACACAGCAAACTCGTGAAATCAGATACAAAGTTGATTTTTGGCAAGCAGAGTATAGTAGGCTATACGTAGCAGGAGTGACTAATTTTTTCCGCAGTATTTACGTGTACTTATCAGACTTCTAAAGTTGGTTTCGCTCATTGTTTGCGATTTGTCACGGTTTGATTCGGAATTAGTCGTTCAGTTTGTAAAGTCTTTAGGAGACTGCTGAAGTACAGTAGTAGGCGAAGTATAACAACTGAAGTCCTATCCAACTCTTATTCCTAATGTATTAAGAAATAGGAAGAAGATTTGGATAGGACACATTCTAAGGGGAAAGGTCTATAAATAGAGGTCATAGAAGATAGAAAGGAAGGAGAAGATAGAAAGTAAGGAAAAAGAGGCAGTGGCAGGCCATGATTAGGTATGTTAGATGATTTAAAGACATACTCATATGTGGAAATGAAGAGGAAAGCGGAAGACAGAGAAGAGTGGAGGCGTTATATACCATGGACTTGACAGTAAGCAGTGCACTAAGAGAGAAGAGATAGAGAGAGAGAACAACAGATGAGATAAGAGTCTACAATGCACAACGCTGAAAATTACGAGATCGATTTTGGTCAGATGGTCATCATGTCTGACGGATCAGCTATGATATGTTTCTAGAATGATAAATACTAGAAATTAGTGCCTCGGATACCATAGTCGTTACGAGCTATTAGAATAAATTCATTACATACTGTTCGTATTTATATATATATATATATATATATATATATATATATATATATATAGAGAGAGAGAGAGAGAGAGAGAGAGAGAGAGAAAGAGAGAGAGAGAGAGACAGAGACAGAGACAGAGACAAAGACAGACAGAGACAGAGAGTCACAGAGACAGAGAGACAGAGAGAGATTACAGTAGATACTGCAGTGGTACGTATATCTGTGAAGCATTTTACTGTTGTCACCTGAAACTATTCGAGGAAAAATCGTTACTTATTTGGTGAAATGGGTAATCATCAAAACGGGTTTAATACGGTATGCAACAATTGAAATGGCGTGTATGAATTTGAACCTTACTCCTAATTGAAAGCGTAATAGAAAGTCAGTATACTGTTAGGTTGCTCATAACTTGTCTGCCTATTTACGACAGGTACTAATGATGCCTACGTTCTCATACAAGTGGGAGAAGAATCTTATAAGTCATCCGTCAAAGAGCGAGCTGTCGAACCTACGTGGAATGAAGAATATATGTTGTATGTTAAATAAATTGCTTGTCTTCTTTATTCACCAGACTCTCTGTTAGTCTATATATACAGTATATATATATATATATATATACATATAATATATATATATACGATTATATATAATATATATATATATATATATATATATATATATATATATATATATATATATACTGACTGGGGCAAAACAAATCCCCTAGCGAAATCTCAATAACTTTAAGAAAACTCAAAATATCTCTACGAAATTTTCGGAGCTTCTAGGGGAGGAATTTCTGCGTATATCCTGCAAATTTGATGATGATGAAACTATTTTCATTAGGTACGAAATTACAGCATTTCTACGAGAAGTGCTAAAATCAATTTTAACAAGGCTTTTCGAAATGTCAGTCGTTCCTTTTAAAGAAAATAACGACCCTGAAAAGGGCCGTTTACTTAAGTGGAGGATTTTAAGCCTGCACTACCTTGTTAGCTACTGCAATAAATGATGCTTAAAATTCGTTCTTATGTTAAAATTATTCAAAAATTTTGAAGAAAATGTCCGGTACTTTTGTTTAAAAAAGCCTTGTTAATATTGATTTTAACATTTTTTTCGAAGAAACGCTGTATTTTTGTTACTTCTGAATATATTTTCACCAAATTTACAGAATATATTTAGAAATTCCTCCCCTGGAAGCTCCGAAAATTTTGTAAAACTATTTTGAGTTTTGTCCAAGTTATTAAGACTTTTGACAAAAAAATCCTTGTTAAAACTGATTTTGCAATTTTTTCGTAGAAACGCTGTAAAATTTTTCTTGCTCAATAGATTTTCATCAAACTTTAGGATATACGCAGAAATTCCTCTCCTAGACGCTTCGCAAATTTCGTTGAGAAATTTTGAGTTTTCTTAAAGTTATTGAGATCTCGCTAGGGAATTATTACTTTTTGCCCCAGTCTGTATATATATATATATATATATATATATATATATATATATATCCATATTATAGATCAGTTTAATATATAACTTATAGATACATAAATAATTAGTCAACTTTTCTGCAATCTTTCGATTTCTAATTAGAATGGCTCTATAGCGTAGCGGTAATATCATGGAGTTTTAAATGACAGATCCTGAGGTGAATTGAACCTTCGGAGTTCGAATCCGGTCGCGCTGAAGTGAGAGTAAAATCTCGGACATTCACTGGACTGGTTATACGGAATATACTATAAAATGCCTAACAATTTAAACATGTTGTATTAAAAGTGATAAATATCGACATAGTTGATCATTTCACTATAATACGTGTTTACTTTACTTTAATTACCGTATACTACAAGATATGGTATAACGACTAGCGGTTGTAGTGATTTTCAGCAGTACATTGTAATGTGTCTAGGTTTCAATTAGATATACAGAATTGAGAGAGTGTCATTTTTATTGATATTTGTTTTGCCAGTCATCTTACTGATGAAGTTTTTGTTTTTCCAGTTCTCTTACTGATGAAGTTTTATTTTTCCAGTCCTCTTACTGATGAAGTTTTTGTTTTTCCAGTCCTCTTACTGATGAAGTTTTTGTTTTTCCAGTCCTCTTATTGATGAAGTTTTGTTTTTCCAGTCCTCTTACTGATGAAGATTTTGTTTTTCCAGTCCTCTACCTCTGGACCTGAGGAGCTCTGACTTGCTGAGGGTGAGCGTGTTCCACAAGAGTTTGCTGAGCCTCGATGAACTGCTGGGACTGGTCGAGATACCTCTCTACAAGATCAGAGTGCGGGAGAGGGCCCGCGCCAGGTCTCTACCATCTAGTATACGTTCAGAATTTATTTTAATCAACTTAATTATGTATGTTCTCACTAAGATCCATACCAACGTCAGAAAGGGCATTCGGTTGATAAGCGCCTAGGCTCCAGAATTTGCTAAAAAAATTTAAACGAAAGGAACAGTCTCAAATAGGGGATTGACTGATGATGTAGGATAGAGAGGATTTGAGACAGACTATTCGTATCCCGACCCTAGTTAAACTGGGATTCAAGGGAAGATGATGATGATGATGATGATGATGACGATTTATGTATGTTCTCGATAAGTTATATTTGTATTTAAATGTAATATTTTTACATAGCGTTCATATTCTTATATAAGTTCTATGTAGGCCTTTATGTTTTCTGGATATTAGACGTGTACCATTTTTGAATCATTTGTGTTTTGACGTGACTTTGATTCCACAGTGCCCTATGTTGTTATTGACGACGCAGTAGCATTGTTATAATTGTTGTTGTTATTTCGAGAGAGTTTCGTAATAACAGTATTAAAGCGTCATATTTTTAGATAAGTTATGGCGGTGCGTGACTAGGTCGTAGTACACGAATGCGTTATCGAATGCGGGTATGAATGCGGGTATGAATTTGTGACTGCTATATGTGTACTCTTAAATGACTAAATGAAAAGACTAAATAACCGAACTTGAAATGAGGTGTAAATTGTTTTATACACTCATTCAACATGTACAGTAAACCAATATAATGAATGACGAATGAACAATAAAAGCTCAAGGAAGAAGCAGGTAGACGAGAGTCGAAGCCTCAACCACAGCAAGAGAGAATTGCGCCGGTCGCAAGAAATCCTAGGGTAGAGAGATCTGACCTCTAGTAGGGTAGAATAGCAAGTTTTAGGCGTAAGATTAGCATACAATGAGAATGGTTACCATGGAATGAGAAGGGTTACCATGGAAGGAGAATGATTACCATGGAAAGAGAATGGTTACCATGGAAAGAGAATGGTTACCATAGAAGGAGAATGGTTACCATTGAATGAGAATGGTTACCATAGAAGGAGAATGATTACAATAGAAGGAGAATGGTTACCATGAAAGGAGAATGGTTACCATGTAAGGAGAATGGTTTCCTACCTAAAGTATGGAGAACTGAGAAGACACTAAGAAAGGAAGGCAGAGACAGAACAATAGGAGAGGAGGGAAGGATTCTGCCACAACGTCGACAGTCTACAGCTCACTGTGTGTTACAAAATAATTGGTTTTAAAAGCTAAAGCCAAATTTAACGTCAGTTTCCTGCTCGATTAGCATGTTAGTGACGGATAGAGCGCTGGATATGAATCATACACCTACTGATCAGCTGTCTAATAAGCCACCGTCTCAGTTTCAGTTACAATTTACTGTGTGTTGCAGACGATATGCGCTGCACGACAAGTCGACGCTGAGGAGTTCGTTCGGAAAGGCAGGCAGGACCAGGGGAAGAGTCTCGGATACAGCGGACTCTCTCCACCCTAGTGGTGGGGGAGCTCTAATCCCTACCACTCCAGGTCAATCCCCTAGCCACGAGAGTTCAGAGGGCAAGGGCAGCGGTGAGATTGAGCTGACGATATCGTTCTCCACAGAGACTGCAGAAAACATCCACAGCGATCTGCTGAGACCTCACTCTGCCAATGGTGTAGGTTAGTGTCTGTCTCTCAGTGCACTGCCTACTGGCAGGTCCATGGTATACAATGCATCCACTCCTCTTCATCTTCGGCTTTTCTCTTCGTGTCCGCATACAAGTGAATCTTTAAATCATATTATAACATTCCTTTTGATATATCATTATTCTTGGGGGAATCAGCCTATGACGAGGTGGGCCTCGTATGCCTTCCTCAGCTTGGACTAACATTAGATGAGCATTTCCAGAAATAGATGAGCAGCAAAACAGTTCAAAGCATTGGTTTTAAATAGTTGAAGCTATGTGTTACGTTGTAGACTACGAAGAGGCGTGGCTTAGAAGACACAGCCTACCTCACTCATTCATGTCAACAGAGGAAGACTTGTCTGGTGACGAAAATAGAAAAAGTGGAAATTCCTTCATGGTAAGTTTAGAGATGAACTACAGCTTTCTTCTGTTCTTGTAAATACTTTGTACAGATTTTGTGCCTGTCAAATATTAGTAAGCTAGTGAGTGTGATGGAAAATGTTTGGACGTTTTGCCTGGGAATACAGGCTTGCTGGTAAAGAATTGGCCAATGCACGATTAGGCCTAATCCTGTCTGTGTTATAATTCTCCTGCAGCAAATTTCTGTAGCTGTAAGTTTATAACAGTCGTAACTACTTTCTTAGCCACTTAGAATTTAGAAGCCACTTAGATATTGGCTTCTATCCAGCTATATTCTTAATTAATAGTTCTACTATATAAAAAGCAAAAGCTAAAAAATCTAAGGTTAACATCAGTTTCCTCACTCGAAAGCGATGCCAGTGACGTGCGAGCCCAGGATTTGAACCCTGCACATACTGATCCGCGGTCGAATCTTACCGACATCGCCACTGGCTCCAGCCATACTTGCATAAAATTCTATGAGAAACTTTAAATCAACTAATTGTTCACCCTGAATGTATTTGTTGCTTCAGTCTCTATTTGACGCCCCAAAGAACTTCTTTAGCTCCGCACTACGCCGTAGCGCCGCCTCCAGCAGAGAAGATCTCTGCTCTATGGACTCTCTCAGCGAGGTGGACGATAAGGAAGGAACCTGCATCCCAGGCAGCCATACTGCTCAAACGAAAACAACTAATGGCGGCAGCTCCATAGCAACGAATAACATCAGACCAAGCGATATACAGATAGTGGTCCAATCACAGAATTCTACGCCTGTAACTACACCCGAATCATCCGTCATTTCCAACAGTAACTCTAACGCAGAACATACAGATGCTTCTGAAAACAACACGGCGGCTTCTGAGGACAGATTGGAAATAACGGAGAACAACATAAACCATCCTGACACGTCCCCTCTTTACGAAAACGATGACGAAGATGAAATAAATAATCATACTCTAATAAAGGAGCAGGTGAAGAAAGAGAGAGGTAAACTTCCAGGATTTATGATGATTGATTCGCTGGAGAAGATCAACAAATATCAGCCGACAGAGGAAGAAATTAAACTCTTCTCAGGATATGACAGAAATGTGAGTAATTCTATTTAATTAAGTATACTTAATGTTTGATTAAAGCTCTTCATTAATGTTTGATAAAAAGCTCGTAATCAATGTTTTATTAATGCTCGCAATTAGTGTTCTATTAAAGATCGTAATTAGTGTTCTATTAAGGCTCGTAATTAAATTAATATATTTTAGTAAATGTCGCAAATACAGCTCAATTTAAAGTCAGTCTAATATACAGCGTACATGTATATATATATATATATATATATATATATATATATATATATACTATATATATAATATATATATATATATATATATCTATATATATATATATATATATATATATATATATATATCTGTGTGTGATTAGATCAACGAGTTAATCATTATACCAGTATTAATCAGTGAATAATTAGATCAGGAAGTTTGCCAAGTTAACCATTGTACCACTTAATATGAATAATAATAATAATAATAATAATCGTAATAATAATAGTAATAATAATAATAAGCAAGAACTGAGGAAGACAACGGGAAACCATCTCACAAGCTGTATTTATCCCAACTGTAGCCTACACAAGGCATGGATAAGACAATGCCTTATGTGCAGAGGTAACTTCTTAAAATATGACGTGCTCTTTATGGAGCATGAAAGCAGACTTCAAGTATGAATATGTACCTTGGATCTGCCACTTGCAGAACACTTGAGAGAGACTATTTATTGTACTACCAAATAACGCTCAAACTTTTTTGTGGTAACCAATTTTATTTTGTTAATTGTTTATTAGTTTGTCTTCATATTTAACCCGAAATAAATATACGAAAATGTTTAAAGACTTCAAAAACAAGACAGACGGCACACTATAAGAGCGCTTAAGCTGTCATTTGATCTATTACAGGATTTGGTATCGACAGTCATCAGGCAGCACGCTCGTCTCGCTCTCGCAGAAACCTACATAGGAGATCTCGAACATTATGTCAAACTGCTTAATAAGTAGCTCCATTACACGTTACAACGTACACGAAATGGAATTGTCGTTGAACTATTGCAGGATTTGGTCTCGACGGTTATTCGCCAGCACGCCCGCCTCACACTGGCCGAGTCGTACATCGGAGATCTGGAGCACTACATAAACCTGCTCGTTCAGAGAGTTCTGGACACACAGCCCAGAACCGTTCAGAATCAAATCCTGCGTCAACACAGCGCCCCCTCTCCAAGATCTGCCATCATGAGGCTGACGAAGAGAACTCTGAGAAAGAGTTTCGGTGATCGTCTTTAGAGCCCTGCTCGGTCAATATTCGTTCTAGAACCAGGCGTCAGGATATAGAACATCAGAGAAACCACCCGGAGCTGCGGTTTCTTGCGTCAGCGGTGGAGAAATAATCGCAGGACAAATATCAGTGTAAAGAAATATCAGTTTAAATTGATAAGAACCATTTGACGAAGCTAAATCTATTAGAAATTGAAAAATTATTGAAAAGGGTTGAAATGAAAGCCTTCCAGTGATTGGGAATCTATCTGCGCAGTTAGTGCTGCGTGATAGTGTACGATGTTGTCTTGAAGACAGTTGCACTCGTAACAACTGACTGTTGTAATAGTGCTGCGTCTATTTGCTCTTAGTGCCTGCTCGAATTCTCAATGTCGGGTTGGAATCTCTTCTAGCTGTCCCTGCAGTATGGAATCAGACCCTAAACTCTTTATCAATGTGTCATCAAGTGCTGATGGTTCCTTTTGTAAGGTAGAAAGTAATACCAAGGTCCAGGAAAACAATTGACAAGAAATGAAAGGATTTTCATTTGACACGTAAGATCTAAACATTACAGCCAGTTAAGCATCAGTCAGTTTAAAAGTGATTGATAAAATAATGGTTCAAATAATAATAACTTAAACTCTCACAGAACACTTGAACGTCAGCTCTGACGGTCTACAGGATAAGCTTCGAATATACCTGGTTACCACGGCTCGGGAATAAAATACTCGAGGTCAATTCATATTTTATTATACGATATATTATTCAATAAGCTTTAGTACTGTAGAAAATATTTTCTATTTATTGCACCTGTAAAGTCTGCTTTAATATATATATATATATATATATATATATATATATATATATATATATATATATATATATATATATATATATAAATTATTTTAATTTGCTTTTTTCAAGGAGAGTAGCTGCTAAAGCAATAAGTACTTAATTTATATTAACGACGTAGCCCGAACAAATTTCTATTACTAAGAAGAACACAAGACAATGCAAGCGAATTGCATATAGAAGACACTTAAATTAGTTACAATATATTTAATAAAAAATATTAAGAAGTTGATTTTTTATCACAGTCGCTATAGAGACTGATTTATTTGAGTTCTTTGAGACATGTGATAACGTCGAGCACACTTCAGTAGTTCCACTATTGACGCAGGCGTCACTCCTGGTATCTTGCTCGCTGCAGATATCTGTACACAAATAAAAATATAATTATGCTAAAATTAAATAATAGCAACAATTTTCTGAATAATAAAATTACTTAAAATAAAAATTATAGTCATTAATTAACCCATAGATTATTTTCATTATAAAGCACAGATAATCTCGAAGCAAGAGACTAGTTGAGATACACAAGTACTCTGCAAAATAAGAACCCCAGAAAGTATCGAGAATGCATAGACATTTAAGCAATCAATAGAACTTTAATTCAATCTACAGAAGTTTAGTCCTGTAACTGTAAACGGGTAATTTACCACTACCTATTAACCTATGGTAGAGAGCTAAAATGAATCGTGAAAGACAAGACAGTAATCAGTAAATATACAGCAATAGAGTAATTTATTTCTAAATACGTAATGGCAAAGCAAACGTTAAGCTAGAGTTCCTGACAACATATTCGAAATAGCAAATTAATATTATTTACGGCCGCTATAATCACTGTTACTACTATGTAACATCTCAAAACAATCTTATTTCAAAACGATTGCAGTGTTTACCAAACCCAAATTGCAGAAGCCTGCAGTACAACCGATTTAAACTGCTTGAATATGATTAAAAGCAAGTTGAAACAAATGATATGCAGACAGCCAAAATAATTTAAGAAATGAGATCAGTACAATTAAAATGATAAAAACATTTTATCAGCAACAAAAGGGCTAACCGTAGTAGGTCTATACTTGTTGAGTTTATCCTTTGCCTCCAAAGAAAGATGCAGACTGAAAACACAAAACATTGAAAAACTTGTAAGACTGAAGAGAATATCCTATAGTACTATAACTACCAATACATTTATCGAAAATTATTTTTAATATATATGCATGTAGTACTGTCAAATTAAAACAATTTTTTTTCAAATTGACATTAGTACAAAAAATCAATAGAAATACCACGGCATAAACACTACTATAAAGATAGAGATTGAGTTAATCTACGTACATTGACTAGATTTATCAACTAGATTTATCCTTTATATATATCTATCTATTAATCTACCTGTTATAATCCAAATCAGGTGGTAGCAATAGATTCTCATCTCTTCGTACCTCGTCTATCTCATTCATCTGCCCCTTCACTGACTCTAAATACGTGGCTGCATAGACACAATCAATCAATTCTTAATTAATCAATAAAAAGCAAAATGAAAATATGGCTCTAAAATACAGAAAAATGTAATATATCTCAGAAGAGATTCATCACTGAGCTGAATAAAAGGGTTGTAGTTTTTCAGTATCAGTACAGGGTTCATGGCCTCAAGTTCATAGTCGCCATTTAACAAGTAGCAGAGCTTGCCGTGAATGACTCAAAGATGACTTCATATATTGGAGCCACACAGTAACTTACTGTATTTTATTTAGTGAAGTTGATCAGGAGGATTCAGCTATTGGTCCGAGATCTGATGGTGTATAATACTCGCTGGAGCCAGTGGCGATGTCGGTAAGATATTCGACTGCGGATCAGTATGTGTGGGGTTCAAATCCTGGGCTCGCCCGTCACTGACATCGCTTTCGAGTGAGGAAACTGACGTTAACATAAGCTTTACCAGCTTTTACGTGAAGATTTATAAATATTCGTTGTTTAGAGACATACATCTGCATCTGTTGTATCCGAATCAATGTAGAACAGAACAAACGCACACGGCGCATGTTCCAAGAGGCGATTAGACGATAACTGAAGACGGCAGAGAGAAAACCTCGAGGCATATTTTTCTATAAGCTAAATGTTACATTACGAACAGTGATATGATCAAAACTTTACCATCCTAAGATCACTACATATATAACAAATTATAACTGGGAATAAGATTATATACACTAGCCGCCCTGCCTTTTGACAGAAAACCTGAGAGGCTGAGACATCACTAAAATTATCCTAAAATAATTTTACTAAGGAGGCACTAATTCACTAAATTTTGTTAATTTATTGGTACCTTAAACACACAAAGGGCTTCTAGAGACAAAATATAAAAAATGGCGAGTAAGAAGCCTACGTATAATACCAAACAAGGGTTTACCACAATGAATAAAAACCTTCAATGGTAACTCTTTCAGCTACATAAGGATTCTCAGCAAGATATCCGAATAATTCAGGAAAGCTCTCCGCTAACTGTTGACATGTGACCAATCCACCGGCAACCACTGACAGGGCGCTGCAAATGATTACAATATTACATTGTATCAGTCCATTAATGCAAAATTAACGTCTATTTCCCTATCCGGATAAGATATTTGGGAAGATATAGATAGGCAGTACAACTTATTAGATTGACGACCAATACTAGACGTCTACTACTATGCTGATGGACTATTCATTAATTATTAATTATTCAAGTTAATACAATTTTAATAGAATTATTTATTATTTCACGTAACATTTAAATTGAGTAGATGACATCTGCTCTCATAAATATATCTTCGGTATTGAAAGAAATCATTTACTGATTTACAAGTAATTTCTATCAGTTGCCCTTAGTGAGCCCATAACGATGAAAATCGGCACTATTTAGAAGCTCGTGGTGATGTTATCACCCTTTCAAATAAACTGAGGGTGTCGTCATCACAACAGACATCCTGGGCCATCAACAACAACAGCAATCAAAAAGTAACTTCATTTAACAGAGTGTTGGATGGTCCAGACATATTGAAATTTATTTTAAAATATCTGGAAACACTATAAATATCAATCAATTTATATCTCGTAAGACAAGTTCATGGTAGTATCAGAACGTATCAAGATTTAAAAATAGAATTTTGTGCTTCGTGGAAAGCATATTACCATGTTCCCAAGTACCCATGATAAAATCCCATAATTCCAAGCCCCATGATCAAAACCTATGATCTCACGCCTCCATGATCACATCCTATGATCCCAAGCCCTCTTGGTCAAATCCTATGATCCACCGAGCCCCCATGATCAAATTCCATGATCCAACGCCCCAAGTTCAAATCCCATGATCCCAAGCCCCATGATCAAATACCATGATTCCAAGCCCCATGATCAAATCCTATGATCCCACGCCCCATTGATCAAATCCTACGATCCAATCTCCCATGATCAAATCCTACGATCCTAATCTCCCATGATCAAATCCCATGACCCCACGCCCTCTTGATCAAATTCTACGATCCCAAGCTATCAGATAAAAAGAGCAAATACAAGGGGGAAACCTCTTCTGAACGGTGTTGTTGTTGTCAGAATTGCTAACAAGTCGTTGCCACTGGTTGCTGGTAAGCTTAAAATCGTTCAGTAAATCCAAAGATTTTGAGATCGTTCTCTGAATTTCCTTCGTCTTCTCGTTTCTCAACGAATTAACGCAGCCAATTTCGTAGCCTGACAAATGCAAACATCTAAGTTAAATAAAAAAATGTGCCAGAAAACAAATGTAGAAAATGCTATTTCATATTACTTAGGGGAGATGATGGCAATTAATTAGGAAATGGAGCAATCCCACTAGTGAACTTATGATAATTCGTTGTGCTTTGAATTGAAAGGTTCTGGAAACACCATTTGCATTACCACAATTGTTCCAAGTAGGAACCCTATCAACTTTGATCTAAAATAGGTCTAACTAGCAGACATACTCATTGCGTTGTTAAATACAACAACTTGAAAGCACTTAAAACATCAGCGATTAGTAACATAACATTACCGGACCTTTTTGCGTAAGTCTCAAGTCAGCGTTGTCAGGTCGCAGGTAGAGACGGAACTCCGCCCTGCTGGTGAACATACGGTAGGGCTCCACAGCGCCCTCACTCGTCAGGTCGTCCAGCATCACGCCTATGTACGATTCCGTGCGACTCAGGGTGAACGGTCGCCTGCTTTGAGCCCGCAGCGCTGCATTAATTCCAGCGACTATACCCTTCAAGAATAGTTACGCAGAGTCTATATATAGATCTGCCGAACTGTCAGCGCACCACAGTCATCATATCAATCAATATATTACCATCCATCAGCTTATAAACCAACATATAAATAAAAAAAATCAAATCTCTCTCTCTTAGTGCACTGCCTACTGGCAGGTCCATGATACAAAACGCCTCCACTCATCTCTATCTTCCGTTTTCCTCTTCACGTCCACATACGAGTGGATCTTTAAATCATCTGTAACATTCCTTTTTATATACCATTATTCTTGGGGTTTCTGCTTATGACGAAGTGGGCCCCCTGTGCCTTCCTCACCTTTGACTAACATTTACTGGGCAGGGGCGTCATTCCCTGAGAAAACAATCCTGTTTACCCATAAAAATCAAATATAATAAAAAAAGGAAATATAAAAAGGAAATATAAAAAGGAAATATAAAAAGGAAATATAAAAAGGAAATATAAAAAGGAATATAAAAAGGAATATAAAAAGAAATATAAAAAGGAAATATAAAAAGAAATATAAGAAGGAAATATAAAAAGAAATATAAAAAGGAAATAAAAAAAAGGAAATAAAAATCAACGAAAAAATCAACTTCGACTTATCAAAAGGTCAATTTATTTTCATTTTCACACTTTTTTACTATAGATGTCTTTTGTACTATATTTACTTTTTTACTATTTTTTTACTATTTTATTTTTGACTATTGAACGTTCAGTGTCCTAGCCATGTAGACTTCCCACCTGAGCAGCGGCTTCCTCATATCCCGTGGTGCCGTTGATCTGTCCTGCGAAGAATAAACCTCGAACATCTCGTGTCTCTAGGGATGCGTAGATCTGCCTAGGATCAATGTAGTCGTATTCTACGCCATAGCCTGTGCATATATCCACATCAACTATACTAATCAGTACAGAAGGATCTTTCATACTTACAACAAGTGCAAAGCATTTACATGTGTATAGAGATATATACAGCGAACTACTGAGTTCACTAGAGACAATAACTGCTGTGTACCGTTAGTGTTGAGGTTCCCATTAATATTAAATAAAATATCACGTTATATATTGCATCCTAAAATGGTATTAATCCACCCAACTGAGGAAGGCAACGGGAAACCACCTCAGAAGCCATATTTTTTCCCAAGCTATAGGCTACATAAGGTATGGAAAAGGCATAGACTTTGTGAAGGGATTAACTTGTTGATCTAAGGAGTGCTCTAATGGAGCGAGAAAGCAGACTTTGAGTATGAATACGTATCTTGAACCTGCCACTTGGCAGTGCACTGAAGAGAGAGAGATATTGCATTCTAAGTTCCTAAATTTAGTCAGACAATTTTAAAGAAGTTATACTAAAACTGCCAGATAGACTGAAGTATCTCAAAGCCAAAGTCTAGTTAACATCTAATTTAGTACCAGTGTCCTTTCTCAAAAGCATACCTGTGACGAAGAGAGCACTGGATTTGAACCCTGCACCTACCGACCCGCAGTCTGAATACTTACAGAAATGATATGAATCAAGTGAAAGAAATACTACGGATCAAGAGAAAGAAATGATACCAATCAAGAGAAAGAAATGATATGAATCAAATGAAAGAAATTACACGGATCAAGTGAAAGAAATGATAAAGATCAAGTGAAAGAAATGATACGAATCCAGAGAAAGAAGTGATACGAATCAAGAAAAAGAAATGATTTGAATCAAGATAATGAAATAATATGAATCAAGTCAAAGAAGTGATACGAATCAAGAAAAAGAAGTGATAACATCAAGAAAAAGAAGTGATAAAAATCTAGAGAGAAACAATATGAATCAAATCAAAGAAATGATACAAATCAAGAGAAAGAAATGATAAGGATCAAGTGAAAGAAAAAAAAAGGATCAAGTGAAAGAAATGATAAGGATCAAGTGTTTATCATTTATAAATCAGACCAGGCCTGACGATGACAGCCTCCTCCAGTCCTGGTATGGCGTTGATGATCTTCTGCTGCACATCAGGCGGCATAGTGCACGACAATCCTTGTGGATAGTACAAGTCAGATTCCAGTCCTGCAGGACAACAACAACAATAACGCGATTAAAGAGTGCCACCGTCATCCATGACAACATCGAGTACAACAGCAAGAACAATTGACATTATACATTAATAAGTAGTATAAAAACATTGCATACAAGTGAGGTAGCTTCAGTCATATGAACTTCAAACTGAACTTGCAACGACCAATAGACAAGTAGCCGGATTTATTTAAAAAGAAAAGATGAATGTAATGATCGAGCCTAAATATGAAACCACTAAAAGATAATGAAGTCGTGAAACCAATACAAGCCCAATTATTGCTATGGCTAGTTACTAAGTTAAACTGTACTACAAAGCAGTAAGTAAAAGCTAACCATTAAAAATACAGTGGAGATTTCCACTAACCTTCAGGCTCTAGCCAGACTTGATGCGATTTATCAGAAAATCGTAGAACTTTCGATTCAATAGAGGGACAGTATCTAACCAAATGTTCAATAATGAAATTTGTAACACTTCAATTTCTTAAAAATTATAATATAGATTCATTCCTGATCAATAAGGTCCTAATGATCAATATGCTCGATTTCTGATGAAGTCCAACAATAAGCAAAAGACAAATAACTATATCGTACAAAAATTGAATACATACTAAATAGGCCTACCATTTTATTTTAAACATCAGCTACATTTCATTCTGAAAATTAAATTCCTTTTCAAAATTAGCTCAATCGAAAACAGCAATAGTTAATTACAAGCATATTTACAAATTTATCACAATAAATACATTATTTTTACATTTGTCTTAATACTATTGATCATAATCTGACCTAGATATAACTTTTCTACTAGTACAATTTAAGATTTATTAACAATAAAAGTAACCATCAGTCAGCTAAACGTCTTGAAACAAATAAATAAAACCAACAGTTTTTGATTTCCAACTCTGACCTAGAAAACAAACAGCAGCCCATGCCTCCTCCTGAACTGATAAGTATGCTACAGTTTGTAAAATCAGAATTGGAAACAGAGGAAATTTCTAAATAACAATTGCAAAAAGATGGTATCTGTATGAATCAGAGCAACCTTGGACCAATCGTGTTCTTTATAACGACTCTGTTAAGATGAATATTGCTTTGAATGAGCTCAGCAACTTGCTTGGTTGTGTAGGTGAGGTAGCAGCTTAACTGGTCCTCCGGCTGCAGACAAAAAGAAGAAGAAAACAAATCCATTCAGATAGCATTGGGTTAAACGATCAAAAGAACTATGAAATAACAGATGGTAGTGAAGTGGGATCGCTTTCTGGGTTAGACAATACAAATTCTATTGATTGCTTTCTGGTTATCATAACATCTATGACAAATTAAATTCTATTCTACACAAGTGTGTACACATTTACATTAAGAATTATCTTTAACGTTGCAAATGTAACCCTCACGAGAAGGATATTACAAACATTTACAGTTGACTAGAAAAAACACTAACAATATTAGAAGAGAAAGTTTGTACAACCTTGATCCACACTTTATCGTTGATAAAGCTAAATGGTCTCGGGGGATTATCTCCATAAGTTCGAATCATCTTACTGACATTAACTGAGTCGTATTTCAGACGAGGTGGCGTCCCTGTAACATTAATGATACGCTCACTAAAGAACTGAGAGAATAGGAAACGCTCTAATCGTCTTGAGTTAAATAATATAATGATGTAACCGTAGAGTTTAATAATGCATCACTGTAATTGTCTAGAGTTAATTAATTGGTTAGAGATGTAGAAAACATCATGAAGTTTTAAAGACCTGCTATCTGCTGTAGCGCTAGCAGACAGGAATAAATGAAGAATGCTGGGTCCAAAACATACAATTTTTCTAATAAGACAATATATTTTAAATAAAATTTAAGCCTTCAAATAAATCTTCACTGAACTAGAAAGAATTTAACTAACTACGTAATAACGTTTACAAAATTTAGTAGAGAGAGAGAACTATGTTTATTTTTGATACACTCAAAATATACAGTGACATACAAAAACAAGGCCGTCAAAGAGGTCACAAGTAACCTATCTAGTTGACCACCCCCCAATCATACAAATTGAAAAATAACTAGGCAAACGAAATAAACCAGAAGTACAAGTAAAATAAATTTTAGTTACTAAAGTTTGAAATAATAACAACAGGAATTTAAAAAGAGAATATTGCTTCTGCAGATAATTCTGAGCTACAGAGAATCACTACAGAGAAACACAGGGAACTAAACAGAAACGCAGAGTAGCACTTAATTAGTTCAAAATTGAAACTTAAGAAAAATTCTATAAATAATTAAACAAGACAGCCCACTATACAATTTCAACGAAATGAACTAATCAAAATAATTAATGTTGAAACGCAATCAACGAATCCCATGATATTGTATTACTACAGATTAATTAAATGCTTATGACAATGAAACTTATTATAACAATGAACTAAAGTAGCTCTTTAATTTGGATACAAACGATTTAACCGAGTGAGAATTACGTATCACAGTACGGAGTTTGTTCCATTCCACAATACAATCATAAATATAAGATTTAAAAAAGGTAGGATTAGAATTGGAATATATATATAATTAGTGTTAGATAGCCTGGTATCATAAGGATGACTTAACTGTAGAGTGCTGAAAATATCTCTAACTGCTATCGACATTACACCATTATAATTGAGACTCTTATAGATCATTTTACAGACAGATAATTTATAAAGTTGATAAAGTGGTAAAGTGCCATAGTTAATGTATAATTGATTAACATGATAGAATTTATGCTGATTTTGCAAGGTTCTTAGAACTCTATTGCAAGAGATTTGGAGTGGACGTAGCAGATTTAAAGACGTTTTACCATAAATTTCAATTCCATATTGAATTCTTGAATGAATGAGGGCAAAATAAAGATCTCTGTGACAGTTCATGGGAATTCAGTTTCTTCGTCTGTAAAGCATACCATTTAGACTATTCACCTTTGAGACTAGAAAACTAATGTGATCTTTAAACGGGAGTTTATCATCAAGTAGTATTCCAAGAAATTTGGTAACATGAACCCTATTAATTAGGCTGTTATTTAGTTTGATGCAAAGATCATTAGATTTAATAAAACTGTCGTCGTCAATTTTAGGATAGAATAGTATATACGCCGATTTGGTGCAATTTACTGTTAATCGATTGTATTTGAACCAGACGCTTATTTCAGAGCAGGCCAAATTAGCTGATTGGTACAATTCAATAAGATTTTTACCTACTACAAATAGATTTGAGCCATCTGCAAAAAGTTTTAAAGACGCATTAGAACAAGCATACTGCATATCATTCACATAGATTAGAAATAAAAGAAGACCTAAGATTGAGCCTTGAGGAACGCCAATTGATAGCTTCTTTGTGTGAGAAGTATAGTCACCAATAACTGTGAATTGCTGCCTATCAGAAAGGTACGATTTATAGGCTCAAGTCATATAATTAAGTCATAGTCTCTACCTCGTATACTATAATTATTTAGTATATATAGTAGAATATTGTGATCAATCGTATCAAAGGCTTCACTGAGGTCTAGAAAGATACCCAGTACACGATTGTTTTTAGCATTTTCAGTTTTTATCATATTCGTACCACTAAATAAAGCATCAATTGTAGAGTGACCTGTCCTAAAACCAAATTGGTGTTTATATAGAGTATTGAAATGGTTTAAGAAGTCAATGGTACGTTTAAAAATTATCTTTTCAAATATTTTACTCAAAATATTGAGCAAAGATATAGGTCTGTAATTTTCAATATCATCAGTATTACCTTTTTTATGAATCGGAATAACTTTCACAATTTTTAAAGAGGAAGGAAAGTACCCTTGTTCAAAACAATTATTAATGATGAAGGCGATAGGGGTAGAGACATGATGGGCTGATACTTGTAAGATTTTTGAGGAAATTGAATCATGGCCAGTGGATGAGCTTCTATTGAGGCTTTGAATCACATTGAAAACTTCATTAGGTGAAGAAGGAGCTAAAAAAATTGAATGGGGAAAACTTTCACCGAGAAAATGTTTAAACTACATATCACTTTTAGCGAGAGTATTAGCTAGATTCTTGCCGATATTGGCAAAATAGTTATTAAATTCATTGGCGATTTCTTGTTTGTTTGTAATTGTTCTACTATTTGAGCATATACGCTCAATAGTGGTATTTTTTGTTTTATTATTGTGGCTAGTTATATTATTGAAAGTCTTCCAAATATTTCTAATCGAATTTGTTCTTTTATTGAGTAGATTTTTAAAATAAATTTTCCGAAAACTCTCAATGTCTTTCTCTAGCAACTTTCGATAAGATTTATATTTCAGTTCAATATCTTTGTTTTTCGTTTTCCTGAAGTTAAAGTACAAATCATTTTAGATTTTAATTCGTTTCTTTAATTCATTAGTCAACCATGGCTTATCTTTAAATCTCTTACGCAAACAGTGAACTAGTGGAAAGTTTTTCTCGGTTGAATTGATCAAGGTTGACGTTAAAAATTCAAGAGTTAGCAATGCTAGACGAGTTGTAAATTTGTCCCCAATCTAAAAACGAGAGGTGATATTTAAAGTTGCTGATATTTTTATTAGAGAATATTCGTATCATTGGCCGTGTAGAGTAGTCGACTCTATTTTTATTTGACACTATAAGGACAATGTTAGAAAAATGGTCGCTTAGAGCGCTTGTAACTGTTAATGATTTAATACTATGTGAGTAAACATTAGATAACTCTAAACAAAAATTGCAGAATATGTGATCGATAATACTTTGAGAATTATTAACATAGTGTGTAGGAAGGATAGAGAAAGGTGTAAAGTTCATGTTACTCAAGACATTAACGTATCTTTCAATGGCACTGATCGAATTAATTTTAAGCAGGTCAATGTTCATGTCACCACATATCGCACTGCGCTTAGTAGGTTTATATACAGTAAGAAAATTAGACAATGTATCAATAAATTCAGGTATTGACTTACTCGGGTGTCGACAGAAAAGATAAATACGGAGATTACTGTTTTTAGTGATGGCATCAATTATTAAAAATTCAGCAGCATCATTGAAAAAATGTATATCCTTAGAAGTGGTAACTATTTTAAAGGCAATGGAGTTATGAACTAATATACCAACACCACCAGCACGTTGAGTAGCTGGCGGGCAGGAGATAAAAGTGTAATCCTTGAAGACATTGTCGAAGTAATTAAGATTAGTGGACCAAATCTCAGACAGTAAAATTAAATAAAAATAATGATCATACAAACTTAGAAAATTAAGTAGTTTTAAGTAATTAGAATTAATGCTTCTAATGTTAATGTGAATAAATGATAGATTACAATGAGAATGAAATTGTTTAATAACATTATTAGATGATTCCGGTGTATATAAACAGATATTAGAGCTAGAAATAAGATCATTATCAATTAAACCGCTGAAAGTTAAATCGTCATTCATGATGACTCAGAAGATGATTTGAAAACCCACTCACGTATTAAACAGTCAGTAGGCCAAGTGTTCGCATCAAAAAGAATGTTATCATAGCTTGAATCGCATGTTACCATAAAGGCCGCAGAGTTGAATTCCCGACCATTTTTCGCGACACCAGAGCGTTTTTTACAGGAGATAACGGAAACCCCAGCTGGTGACAGAAATTCTTTGACAGTTTGCACAATGGTTTCCAAACGTCCCAGGAAGATGTTTTTTTTGGGACCACTTTGAGAGATGAGTCCATCGGTTTCTTCCCGGATACAACACGCCTAACTTTATGAAGATTCACCAGTGTTTCTTTATGAGCATTGATGGCATGATTTAATGGGGGAGCGAAGCTTTGGGTGGCCAAAATGGAATTAGCCCATGATTGCAATGGTTGAGTTGGTGGGGCAGCTACGGATGCATATGATTTAGGGGTGTTAAGTGGATCACAGCTAGGGGTTGTAGATAGGCGCTTCATTAAGTCAGCAATGACCTCTTCTGCCTGTTGTAGCCTAGCTTTAATGGCTTTATTTTCTTCCTGAAGAGAAGAGATCATTTCCGTGAACACGTTTTTAAGGGAGAGGGCAATTATGGGACCCAGTGCTTTTCCAAGTTCGTCAGCATGACGAGTTGTTAACGCGGTGCAGAGGCGCACTGAAGCGTGGCCGCTTATGACAGCCAGCGTCTTCAGGTAGACCTAATCAGCGGGGTTAAAGTTCGAGATTTTAGCTTTTATCCAAATATTATATTAATATTATAAAAAGTGTTACTTTTAGTCAAACGAAAAGTATCCAGTTGTATTTTATAGACTAAGACCTATTGATTGGTATAGGAAATGTTCAGATAGACTTTTAATTAATAAGCTAATTTCTAGAGAATTAACGGAGCAAATTAACGTAGTGTTGTTCACTTGACGACACTGAGTCGACTGTCAGTAATTCACAAATACAGATTAAGTATAACATAAATGGCTGTTCAAGTCCTTCCTCTTTTCAAAAATATAACACTCTATTGTTGTTACTATACTACATACATTTACACATTAAATATATTGTTATAAACATCAACTAATAATCTAAAATATAATGACTCCATTTCATGAACTGAAGGAAAGAAGAAGGTTACATTCAATTCAATTTTCGATATAGAGAGTATGATAATATGCTCTTTGAAAAACGTTTAACTGAGGTTAAGAATTTATTACCAGGTGTTAACATTATTTTAAATATTTAGTAATCATTCCATATTCCATTTAATTTTCTACAATGAATGGATGAGATTTTGATATGGTAAGGGATAAAGAGGAGTGAAGAAGGTCCATTCATATCCCGACCCTAGTTAAACTGGAATTAAGGGGAAGAAGATGATGATGATGAGTAATCATTCCATATCTAATAAACATTAAATTAACAGAAGGTACCTGTTTTGAGTCGACCCAGAGTAAAGCCGATATGCTCGAGTGTCTTAGCGAGACCCACAGCCGGCTCATCACCGGCTCTACCAGCCGGGCGGCTCTCTAAACCAATAACGATCTCTCCACGCAGAAAAGTTCCAGTCGTTAAAACCACAGAGCGTGAACACACTTCCTCCCCATCTCCTACATTAAAACAAATAAAAAGCATACAGTTATCACTTTAGCCAGCAGTTGTTTCGTAATATTAATAGTTTTTAGTAATATTTTTTCTGATTTAATAATTGTCTTGTTCTACATTTACAACATTATTCAATACTAATAAGAGCTATCTTCAATTATATATAAGTGTCACATATTCTATGACATAAAAAATTTGATAAGACACCACATCAAGCATTCAGATGGCTTAGAAGAACTAGACTTGTTCTAACTAACAGAAAAATTATTATTTAGTTAGAAAGATTTTATTGCTTTGCTGCGTACCTAACACAACACCTGAACAGGCTAGCTTAGTTTTTCCTGCATGAGGCATTATTAGTAAATCTTCAACAGTGGCAGATCTAATAGTAAGATTAGAAGTTGATTTAAGAGCTTCTTGTAAGTGCTGCTTATATAGTCTTCTGTCAATCTGAGCACGATATCCCTACACACAAAAATTAAATATATATACAAAAATTAATATATTATTATATATATAAATATATATATATATATATATATATATATATATATATATATATATATATATATATAGATATATATATATATATATATATATAATATATATATATATATATATACACGTGTTTTATATACGTATATATTATATATATATATATATATGTATATAAATGTATAAAATATATATATATATTAATATATATAGTTTATATAATATATACTCTTATAATATATATATATAGATATATATATATATATATATATTATATATATATATATATATATATATATATATATATATATAGATACATATATATGTATATAGATTTTATAGATATAACTTTATATATATTTTTCTCCCTCTCTCTATTGTTCTGCCAAGTAGCAGGTACAAGATACATATTCATACTCAGAGCCAGCTTTCATACTCCATATAGAGCACTCCATAGACCTACAGGTTAATCCCTTCACAAAAGGTCATGCCTTAATCATACCTTATGTAGCCTACAGTTTGGGAAAAATATGGCTTCTGAGTTGGTTTCCCATTGCTTTCTTCAGTTATTGCTTTGTTATCTTTACAACCTGTGCAATTACTTAAGTGTACAAATATATTATGGAAAGACTTGACAACAAAAATTGTATTAAAAAAACTGCCAATGTAAATCTAAACGAAAAAATGTTGCCAAGACTTTATTCAAGTAAAAACAAAATAATAGCTACATAAATAAATAGAAATTATAGCTACATTTACAAATATTGAGTACACAATTCACGAAAAAGTAGCATTGTTCATTAAACAAATAATAACTATAGTAGTAATCTGATGATTTACTTATTTGCTTTCGTGACAATATTGTTGAAGATTTTCATCTTCTATACTGGCTGATTTACAGTTTAACATTTTACATCAACATCATCAGCATCATCTTCTCTTGAATATTGACTATTGAATATTCAATATTGTATCCCTAGTTAAACAAGGGTCGGGATACAAATAGACTGTCTCAAACCCTCTCTTTCCTAAACCATATCATCAGTCAATCCCCTATTGGAGATTTTTCCATTCGTTTACATTTTTGTAGCAATTTCTGGAGCCTAGGCGCTCACCAACCGAATACCCTTTTTGACATTGGTATCACTTTACATCAATCTGGTTTTAAATTATTTTTCTTATTATTCTTCTTTACATTCGAAATTCAGTGAAATAAGTACAAGGATTAATTACCCACACAGCTGGTCCTTTTCGCGTATTCAGCAACCTATAATGTACTCCTGACAAATCTTGAAGTAATCACAAAACAGATACATGGAAGCAGTTAATATTAATTTACTACTATATAGTTATTTTTTATTTTATAGTCTAACTAGTTATTATATTTTCAAAACCTCAAAAAAACATTCAAAATATAAGATATAGAGACCTATAGCAATATACTACGGTATATATAATATCTATAAATATTATAGAAAAAATGTAATATTGATAGAAATATGAACAAACAATTGAAGCAAAATATTTTTCCAGTGCTACATTAAAAAAAAAAAAAAAATGGACTTTGTGAAGTTAATGGCAATAAAATAGTTACTATTGAGTGTGTTAGTACATGACAATTGAAAATTCCTAAGAAAGCTTAGTGAAAAAATTATTTTAAAAAACTAACAAAATTTAAAAAATCACAATTTTTTTCTTTATAAACCACAAATTACTATAAATTCAACAATTTATATTAAAACTATGACTCTATGAGACTAAACTAGAATGACAGAAAACTATCTAACATTTAATTTTAAAGATTAAGCTAACTAATAGTAAAAGTATTTAACAGCCGGACATCAACTCAAATTTGAGAGTTTTTATTTCCGAAGACAACATCAATAGAAACATGTGGAATTGGATAAAGAGGCTGAGCCAGTGCATTACTGATAATGAATGATTATTGCATCATTAGTAATAATTAACTTTTTATTATTATGCTAATGAATGTCTCAAGATCACAGTGGTTAGCGATGTAGATAACGTCATGAAGTTTTAAATGACACACCCCTGAGGTGAATTGAACTCTCGAGTTCGAATCCCGACCGAGCTGATCCAAAAGTAAATCTCAGACTATCACAGAACTGGTTACACTGAAAATGGGGTAAATTGCCTAACGGTTTAAACATGTGGTATTAAAAGTGATAGATATCAGTGTAGTTGATCGTTTCACTATAGTGGGTGTTATTAATGAACGTACCACATATTCTTGCACATACTCCGTCCAGTGCATCAATCTCTCTCATTAAGTGTCCCTTTCCAATGCCGCCAAATGAAGGATTACAGGACATTTCACCTGTAAGCGCATAAGTTAAATCCAACTAATCAAGTACTTTAGGAGAACAATAAACCTAGAAATGTCTGTGCAAATAAAGAGGATTGGCATACTTTAAAACAAAGACTTTAATTTAAAAATTCAAATTTATGCAACACCAAGCCCGTTAAACAATAATAAATACAACTAATAATTTAGCTATTTAATTACAAACAGGAGAAGTTCATTTAGAAAATGTTGGTTTCAATTTGTCATATATCTACTTTCAATAAATAATTCAAAAATGTGAAGTCTCTAGGACATTATGAATGTTGCGAAGGACAGAACTTTAAGCGAGAAACTGATAAATTATCAAGAATCGCTTTAAGATCTTGCTGTAGTTAACGCTAACACAGTTCATATTAAAATCATAATAAGCAATAGAATAAACAACTGAATAACACGTAGACAGTAGTGTAAAGACACACCTATAGTATCTAACTTCTGAGTAACAAGTAATGTGTGACAACCCATCCTGGCAGCCGCTGCCGCTGCTTCAGTACCGGCATGGCCTCCACCAACAACAACGACATCATACCGCTTTCCGTTCACAAGTGGACTAGCAGTGTTCAAAGCTCTACACAATACCTGCCGATTGTACAGTCCATAGAGCTTTGCAACCGGAAGTGTGCCCCTTTCCATCGAAGCTATTGATTTTTTAGTAAAGTAGCGAATAATACTAATGCAAATTTATGAATAACCTATCTTATAACAAATTTAGAAATACTTAGCCCATTTATCTCCCTAAACAATTTCAACAGAGTTTATCAGAAATCTTTTAATTATTAAAAGGCAACAACGCATGGTAAAATAATTTAATATTAGTCTATTCCCAACTTAAATTTGTTAATTAATATTTCTTTATAGATTTTGCTAAATAATATATATGTATGTATATATATATATATATATATATATATATATATATATATATATATATATATATATATATATATAGAAGATATATATATATATATGATGTCTCACTTGATTAAAGTGATGCAGCCTCCTATTACTTGGTCTTCTAAGTTAATTACTCTTGTGAGACCTAGCTTACCTTCACGCTCTAAGCTATCTAATCGTTCTTTCCAGCATGCTGCACCTCAGATCTGGAATTCTCTTCCATCCAATCTTCGGAAATCTTCATTTGAATCACATCAGCCTTTGCTTTCCTATGAGCAGTTCCATAAGCAGTTGAAGACCTATCTTTTCCATCTCTCTTTTCCATCCAGTGTCCATGAGCAGCGACCTGCGCCTAAACCACCTTTTCTTTAACTCCCTTTACTTTGGACTGAATTTCTGGATTTTGAAATTTGCACCGTTTTTGGACCTTTTTTTTGCTCGCCGGCTTGATTTTGTCTCAGTAGTGCTCGATGTTGTCATTGATGACTGTAGCAGTCTAATTGCTGTTATTATTATATATATTATTAGAATGTCTCAATAGCGTAGGGGTAACGTCATGAAGTTTTAAATGACAGATCCTGAGGTGAATTGAACCCTCGTCGGTTCGATTCCCAGCCGCGCTGATCTGAGAGTAAAATCTCGGACATTCACTGGACTGGTTATACGGAAAATGGTCTAAACATTAGTATTAAACATGTGATATTAAAAGTGATAAATATCAACATAGTTGATTATTTCACTATAATGCGTGTTTACTTTTTATAAACTCAACAATTAGAACTCATATCATATTATATCATGAATGTCCTAGAGTTATGTGTACTGTTAGGGTTAGGGATGGATGCTCAAAGCTAATCAATGTTTCAAATCAGATCGAATCGGGCAGTTATACAAAAGGTTAGACAAAAGTATGCAAAATTTGTGCATTTTGCGGATTTGTTTACATGAGCGATATTTAATGATTTGTGCTTTGGAAATACTGGACAAAAATTTACTTCCGTTGCCAATAACTATTGCTTAAATAGCGTCATGCTGCTATGTTAGTTTCTGTTATTGGAAGCTTAAATTCATTAACACGTGCACCTTAAGATAGTGTGCCCTACAATAATACTCAATATTATGATCACAAATTGAACCAGAGACGGGACCTTTATTTCAGATGTCAGCTAAATTTAAAATGAATTTAACTTAAATCATTAATTAGTGGGAAATAATGAGGAGGTAATTGAATTTACAAATTGTGGAATTTTTAAACGTCATGACTAGTGAGTCACAAATAAACAAAACTTTTGAGTTTTATTGTAGTAAAGTAAAAAAAATAAAAACACACATTATAATGAAACGATCAAATAAGTTGACATGTATCACTTTTAATACCACATGTTAAATTCGTTAAGCAATTTATTCCATTTTCCTTGTAACCTGTCCAGAGAGAGTGTCCGAAATAACTCTCAGATCAGCGCGGCCGGGATTCGAACCCTCGAGAGTTCAATTCACCTCAGGATCTGTCATTTAAAACTTCACGAATTTACCCCCACGCTATTAAGATTTAAGACATTCTAGTATAGTAATATCATTATTTTAATAATATAATTGTATCAGATAAAAACGTATTTATATAGTTTACGTTTTATACTGTACTATTGGTCATACTTGACACTTACGACTGTAAGAGATTAATCGCCAAAGAAACAAATCTCAAGCTGTGTCAGAGATTAATTTGAAGCTAATCGAATGTGGTCATCCCCAAACATATAAACGTCAACTTTATAAATAAAAGATGCATGAGTTGACTCAGAACGAATTATAATTTATATAATAATAATAATAATAACAACAACAATTAGAGTGCTACAGTCATCAATGACAACATCGAGCACTACTGAGACAAAATCAAGCCGGCGAGCAAAAAGAAGGTCCAAAAATGGTTCAAATTCCAAAATCCAGAAATTCAGTCCAAAGCAATCATGTAATAATGGCTCTAGGCATATCAGTATACCGAGAGCCATTATTACATGATGTGGCCATTAATTATAAAGCACAAATATTTGTGGAAGGATGAATGAATAATGAGTAAAATATTAAATTAGTTTTAAATTGAATATAATAAATTTATGCTTTATAATTTTTATTGTGTAGTATTTACAGTAGGATGAAAGTTAAACAGTAAAATGTCCTAGTGTAGTTATACATTTTTTGTCATTAATTAATTGCTTTACAAATATTTCAGTTTAGCTTGCCTAGCCTTTATCATTAATTAAGTCACAAATATAGGTAGACATGGAATATTATAATACTGCAGAAGACTCTACACATATGCCTTATTTGAAGGCATTTGAGGATCTACAGATAAAATACGAAGGACTTCGTATGATAATGATGTGTTCTGGAAAACCTGTTGAAAGAAATCAGTGTGTTAATGATAGCCGAATAAAAGCTTTGCCATTATCGAGTGTCAATGTTGCTGACTATGATGAAGCAGAAGATAAAGCGTTGAAATCTAATCATTTCAATTGTTCTGTTGTTCCTGCTGTCACTGTATCGTCAGATGATGTGGATCACCGTGGATCTCGTTCAGGAGATAACGATAACTCGATAGCTAGTAAAGCTTTAATTTCTCAAAGCACATGTTCACAATGTGTAGAGTACCTGGAAGAAAATCGAAGCCTGAAAGAGTCTGTATCTTACATGATACATTGGGCTAAAAACATTCTTCAGATGCTCAACCATGTCGCTCGACTTGATGATTTGAAGTCTCTTCCACACTTTGATAATGATCATGTATCTAATGTCGTTGATGAGTGTAAAAGATGTGCTGAACTTGAATCTGCCATTAAAAAGGTTTATTTTATTATAATGTTATGAACCAGTTTGTAAGTTATTTATAAATAAAGCCAGAGGCTAAAGCCAAGTTTAATGTCAGTTTCTTGCACGAATAGCATGTAGGTGGCGGGGGAGTACTGGATTTGAACTTTGCACCTACTGATTCACTGTAGAGCAACCCTGCACCTACTGATCCTGATCCACTGTTAAACAACTTTCCAACTGGCTGAGTTGAAAGGTAACTAATTTCACAGGTCACCAAATGTTATGGATGTTCTACTGTAATATAATTGTTTTTGAAAAGAAACTCTTTTTGCTTCAGCTTGTGTGTTTAATATTTCTCGAAGACCTTGAGTAAATTTTTTTCATAATTTATTTAATATTATAATTAACTGTACAGCCTCTCAACTGATAGACATTTATTCTATTAATATATTTTACAAAAATAATCAATTAAAAATTAACACAAGTAAAACATGAACATGCAACATCAATAGCCAAAGCTTTACCTCTGCTGCAGATGCTGCTTAAATTAATAACTGCTGAATAGAGCACATTTTGGCAACAACAACAAGCATATATGTTTTATTCACATCCAAACACACAACACATCAGTTTTAGCTTAATGATAGTAAGCGATATAAAAAGAAATATTTATGAAATACAGATGAGGCAAACTAATACATGCAATTACCAGGTCATCAAAGAGGGTGCCTGACACCCTATCTAGTTGACCACCTAGTTACCAATCGCCTAGTGTACAATCTTTCTACATGTTTAAATCAAAATAAGAAACTAAAAAGGGGGGAAATTATGAACTCACACTGACATACATGTAAATGCAATAGTATATTCTTAATATGCTAGAATTATAACAAAAGACATGCACATAAATATTGAATTGTGCTTTATATACTAAGATACTTATGATTGTGTTTTAGACAATATTAAAAGTTTGAGGTAAATTACACATTCTAACAGAGAAGAAATAAAACAGACAACTTTTAAAGTAGCTAAAGTAGCTACTGGAAATGACAAATTTTACAAATATTTTTGTAATTACCGGTATTGTCATGATTTGGATCTTTGAATAATTGATTGTTTTTATCAGTTTGTTAACACAAATAAGCAATGGAAAAAATACTGTGAAGAGATGGATCGAGAGAAGGAAGAATTAAAGCGAAAATGTGGAGACCTTGATCAGCACTGTAAAACTCTTGAGGCTAAGCTGAAAGCTGAGCGAGAGCAGTCGAAGCGACATCTGGAATCTCAACAAAAGATGATAGACAATCTGAAACTAAAAGAACAGTGCAACTACACCTCTGTTCGTCAGCCAAGCTTCGTGTCGGACGCGAATTCTGACAAATCTGTGATGCGTGTATGTTTTATTTGTACTATCATTTTCTAACCCGCCTTGTATTCTGGTAGTAGATCATATTCTGGGCTCTGCTGGTGTGGTGCACACAACTATAAATGAAAGTCGGAATGGAATAGTGGTTATAGGCATCAGGTGATGTCTTAAAGTTTTAAATGAGATTAACTGAACTCTCATGAGCTTGAGTCTGCGCTGATCTGAGAGTAAAATCTCGGACATGGACCTGACTGGTTACATGGAAAATGGATTAAATTGCCTAACAGTTTAAACATGTGGTATTAAAAGTCATAGATATCAATATGGATCAACCATATTGATTAACCATGTCACTATAACGCCTGTTATATAGGCCTATCAGTAGATTGTCCAACTGCGGATCAGGAGTTGTAGGGTCAAATCCAGTACTCTCTTGAGTCTCTTCATCATCGAGTCATTCACCTTCAGCCTTTTTAAATACATTTAAACTAGTTAATTGATAAATAATTTTAATTTTTTAATAGCTTCTCAGGCTATTTCTCTCAGTGCTTCTTTAGTGGTGCTAAACTTAATCATGTTTAGCACTTTAGCTCAGAAGTTTAATTACCTGATATCTATGGAGTGTGTGTTTGAAATTATTTTTTCTAGTAAACTTTATAAGTATTTATAAGCGACATGAGCGAGATAACACAGGGTGTATGGGAATATTCTTTCTAGGATATTTATAGTGATTATACTTAATCTATAAACTTTCCCTTTACTGTTTTACTTCTTGTCAAATTTCATAGACAATTAAAGAACTACCTTTTGGGAATTTCTCTTTATATGGTGTCGGTGTCCAGCAGTGTCCACAAGTTGTGACCAACAAATCCAGTCGTACACCCTTGTACAATTAGCACCTCATCCTTTCATTAGTTATCTGGATTTGTTCCATTTAATAGACAGTTCTTACTTTGTTCATCTTCTTTGCTTTAACTTCTCAGTCCTTTTTGAATAATATAACATTGGATGATAGTAGCACTTTACTTGTCGCTGTGTTTGATTGATGTTAATAATTGATTTCTGTTGTTGTCTACAGCAAAGAGCTACGGTTAGTAAACTTATGGAAGCTCTGACAGCTGCTCAAGATGAAGCGACTGCAAAGCAAGAAGAGTTGGATGTCTGCAGGAAGCAGGCGGACGAGCGAATAGAAATGCTCGGCATGCAGCTGACTCAGTTCAAGGAAGACTTCATTAACGAGAGGCGGGACAGAGCCCGGGCTCATGAAAAGGCTGAGAACCTTGAAAAACAACTGCGCAGCTTACAGGTAGACATTATTAGCGTGTTTGATTGTTATTTATATATATGACTTTGATTAATATGGTTTCTGACGCAACACAAAAATTTAACCGAAGATGCAGAGTTGAGTGCTCCTTCTACTCTTTTACTCTTCTACTACAACCCTTGTTATGAATACAAATAAACATTAATATAAATGAACAACCCTATATATAATAATATATAGGAATATTAATGAACTACCCTATAATAATAACAACCATTAGAGTGCTACAGTCATCAGTGACAACATCGAGCGCTATTGAGTCAAAATCTGTAACCGGCGAGCAAAAAGAAGATCACAAAAATGGTACAAATTCCAAAATCCACAAAATCAGTCCAAAATAAATATGTGAGAATATAAGTGAATAGCCTAATCTGAGAACTTATAATGTTACATTGGAATATATATATGTTCTATGTTAGCAATCTATCAGCGCCAGCATGGTACGACCCGGAGAGACGCTACGACAGATATCTCAGAACGTGGCAGAGCTGTGGAGTCCGGGCTTTGTGCGAGATGAGACGGACGATCCTCTCGTTGGCAGAACGGAAGTGTTAGGCGCCTCAGTGAGGTCACGTGCAGACAATGCTGATGAGCCTGAGGAGGCTGAAATGAATCTCAGCCTTAACAGCGACCCTGGTGTAGATGTTGTTGATTGATTAGGTTCTAATTGTTGAATGCTTACATAATATGTGATAGATTTAATTGTAGTTATTGATAGCTTAATGTTACATATGATTGATTTAATTGTAGTCATTGATAGCTTAATGTTACATATGATTGATTTAATTGTAGTCATTGATAGCTTAATGTTACATATGATTGATTTAATTGTAGTTCTTGATAGCTTAATGTTACATATGATTGATTGATTTAATTATTGTTTTCGATAGGTTTTTTAGTGAACACATGCCATATTGTGGAAATGCTGATTACTGGCGAAATATAAGTAATTTGTTACTTGTTACATTCAGTTATTGGTCGTGAAGATTGGTTGTTTATAGGATTGTATGTTTGATTGATTGGGACATATATTAGTACCCACGGGCTTTTGTGTCCCGTTTCACTTCTACCTGCTCTACTTGTGTATACTTGTATTCTGCTTGAAGTGAAATAAACTTGATTCTATTCTATTCTATTGTTCTCAACATTCAGAGGAAGAAATTGAGAAGGTAGGAGCAGATAAATTGATAACAAGAGATTGCTTTGTTAATGTATTCACAACGGAGCTCTATATTATAAATGACAGTGCATTAATGTTTTCATCCTGGTGATTTAAGACGATATTTAAGTTCCTTCTGCTAATTGATGCTAGCCTATGTCTAGAATTAATTAAAACCATCTGGAGCGAGTCATCCAATTTTAATCACACGAACAGTTTTGAATACTTTTTGTTGAACTTTCTGTGCTTGTTTAAGATTACAATACAAGTGGTAATCCACCATTTTCGAGACGTTTATATTTAGCAATATAGCAGAAATTTAGTAATTCAGACTTTTGCTGATTTCTACTGTTCATTGTATTATAACCTACAGAGCTAGCAACTTTAACATACCTGAATCATTTATTTGCATACTATGTGGGTTTTTTTGTTTATTATTATTTGTACTGAAACAAACAAATAAAATAAATGGTTGCATGCATTTTATCATATACTCACAGTTACTGCCTGTTTTGTTCAGATACAGATTTTCTGAACTGATTATGCTTTATACCGTCGATCGTAATACTATATTGTTTTTATTGCAAGAGAGTGTGTAAGAAATTTTGCTTTTTGTTAATAATTAATTAATTATTTTCGTATTAGCACAAAGATCGAATAAATTAAAAATTTTAGAGCTAAAAATGTGAGATTTGTCAAACTAACACAATTTGCGACACAGCGGCAGAATCCATAAAAGTCTGCTTACAAATTCAACGGTATACTTTCAAAGCATCACTAATGCAACATCTTGCTATACATAGTTTGTCCATTTCCATTCTTGTTCTGCAGAAAATCCCAACTTTTCGTGCACTTATTAAATAATTGTTTCATAATGTAGATTACCCCGTGTTGTGCTCGGGTGTGGTTGGACCACTGCAGAATAGGGCAACCGCAAACAATCTGCCGCGTGTATTAGAGGCGACTAAGGCAAGAGCTGGAGATGGCAAGAGGGGACCCACCTCATAAAGTAATTTTCCCCCGGATTAAATGGTAATTAATCCATCTAGCTGAGGAAGGCAACGGGAAACCAACTCAGAAGCCATACCTTTCCCAAGCTATAGGCCTCATAAGGTATGGATAAGGTTTAGACTGTAAATGGATTAACTTGTTGATCTAAGGAGTGCTTTTATGGAGCGAAGCAGCAGACTTTGAGTTTGAATATATACCTTGAAGCTGCCACTTGGCAATGCCCTTAAAAGAGAGAGATAGAGAGAGAGAATGGATATTTCTCATAATTCATGTTGGCCTCGCTGATCTGAGAGTAAAATCTCGGGCATTCACTGGACTGGTTATACGGAAAATGGTCTTTGTTGACTAACGGTTTAAACATGTGGTATTAAATGTGATAGATATCAACATAGTTGATCATTTCACTATAGTGCCTGCTTACTTTGTTGGATGGTCTGTTTCGAGAAATATTTCAGCTCTATTCGACTTTGGCATTGGCAACACTGCTGTGTGCAATTTATGAACAGGAACAAGAATATTGTGAAATTTATTAGGAAAATGTTTTAAATATTAATTTCATTTTTCTTTCAACAAGATAATGTAATTGATTTGTCGGAGATTCATCGGATGAAAATCGAAAAAATGTGTGACGTTTGCGGCGATCTCCGCTCACTACTAGCTTCGCGTAAGTGCATTCGTACATGAGGCCCAATTTATATACTCTTGCTTGCTTTGATATTTATTATCGAAATGATTGAGCGTTAGAAGGCATTAAATTGCGTTGACCACACCTGAAGATATTTGTAGTAATCTGTTGAATCTGTTGACAAAAAGATAATTATGTCTATAGAAAATATAGTTAATTATATCTGGATTTATCTATATCCTGTAATAATGTATTGTATGTGTGGATGCAGTTTGTTTAGGTAATATCTTTAAATTTTGAGTCAATATCTGATTCTGAGGTTCATTAAAGTTCTGATGGCTTGTATTTGAATCCTTCCGTCAGAGCTGATCATAGAGAAATGAAAAAATTCACAGAAATGGCTGAGAGAGATTGATTGAAATAATAAACACCATTGCATGTTGCTGACGTTTAGTATAAGACAGTGTTGGGATCAAGACAGTTTTTGCAAGTCCGAGACCAAGACCTAGGCATCACACTGACCTGCTGACCAAGACCAAGACAGTGACCCTCAAGAGCAGGCCAGTGAGCCTCAAGATCAAGACAGTTGATCTTGGGGCTCACTAATAGCTTGAGGCTGTTTAACCTTATGACAAGACTGAAACTTTTTTAATGGGACGAGTCAAGTCTTGCCTCCTCCTATCACTGGTACAAAGTAATGCACTGTTAAGTCATGGAGTCCAGCTGCGATTGAAAATATTCATCAAACAAAGCCAGAATACAGGTTCAATGATTTGTAAGAATTGCAGAAGAAATGGCTGATACAATTAAAATCTAAAATTTGTCTGCCTTTGTTCTGTGCGCATTGTGGTCATGGATGATAGTAACACTGTGATATTTTGACTCTTCTGCCATTTCTACTAATTTCTATATTTTATGCCAAATTTAATCCTGATCAGAGAGTAAATATTCAGACATACAACAAAACCATGTAACATTGTGTGGCAGTGTCTACTCCTTATGATATAAGTGAGCTGAACAATAATTATGCATTAAGTGTGAATTAATTATTAATATTTAATAGTGCACTAATATCATAATCTTCTTCTACATCTTCCCCTGAATCTCATTTTAATTAGGGTCAGGATACGAATAGACCTCCTTTTCCTTTTGTATTAGAAAATTGTATTGATATTGATATCACTAAAGCATCAAAGTAAATAAGACCTTCTTTTCCATTCATATAAGAAAATGGTATTGATATAGATATCAATAATTCATTAACATAAATAATTATTATAATTAATTATGTATAATAAGCAATTTGTCAAACTTTTAATAATTATAATATATTATCTGAAATATGTATGGTTGCATAGATGGTCATTTAACAATGATTTTTAATATCACTCTTATTTCTATTTATCTCAGTTTGAATTAAATGCTGAAGACAAGTGCTTAACTTGTACATTATATGTACTTTGTATCGGTGATGAATAGATTTCTCTGCAAAATAAAAATATTTAAATTGTTGAATATGTTTATAGCGGACAATAGAATGCCTGCAATGATCAATAATGCTTTAAAATATGCAGCTGTACTTGATGTACCCCTGTGCAAAATGCACACAGCTAGAAAAAATGACCACTTTTAACTGAACCTGGATTTTAACCCTGACCTCTCAATCTTAAGATGGACGTTCTATCACTGTTCCTTTCAAGTTCAAATCAATATCTAATAATTTTTTATTCATGAAAAAGGCGTTTTATTTTAGAATTATGAGTAAATGAGGTTGAGACGAAATTTTTATCCGCTATAAACTTATAGTGGAAATGACAGAGCTGTAACTAACATTAATATTTAGGTATTATAAATATGACGCTGTGATTAAATTGTAATTAAAATTAATTAAAACTCATGCTGACTGTTTGCTGGTCCATGGCATAAAGATACTTGGTCCTGGAGCCACATATTGTTTTCTTCTGAAATCATTTGCATGTTCATATGCGAATAGAATGTCGCAAAAAAGTCTTATCTTCTAAAAGACTTGTGTCCTCATAGAAAAAGTCTTATTCAATTTTTTTTTAAAGTGCCATATGTTAGAAAAAGTTCTGTAAAAAAGTGCTTCGTGTTAGAAAGTGTTATTACTGGCTTTTATATTGACATGCTGTTTTGTGCAGACGACGCAAGGTTCAGTGAGAGAGATGGAATGCAGCTGAGCAAGCAGGAGATCCTAGCTGTTGTGCTCTACACACAGATATGGCCTACTAGGTATACATCCTGTTTACAATACAAGTTTCATGGATATAAAATTAACCTATAGCTAACGAATATGATCACCTGGGTAAAAGCTCTTGAGTTATATATTGAGGACCTTACTGCTCCTCAGCACATTTCTTTTGCAGATTGGTGTGGGTGAATTGATCTATATAGTGATGTGTGCTGTGGTGACGTTCCTGACATCATCCCTGGATGAGGAAATGGATGTTAAATCTTTATTATTATTATTTATAATAACTTCCTATCTTAATATTTGGGCTATTGGTTAGTTTATGTAATATTTAAGTGTTAACATGTATCTGTACTAAGGTTCTATAGATCTAGCCATAATGAGATTTCACACATTGTTCATTATATTAAGCTAAAAAAGCTAATGTTAATGTCAGTTTTCTCACTCGAAAATGATGTCTTTGAGGGCGAGCCCAAGATTTGAACCTAGCACATGCTGATCCGCAGTTGAATATCTTACCGACATCGCCTAGCTCCAGCCGGTGGCGATGTTGGTAAGATATATACGGACGTGCGATATATATATATATATATAAAAAAGGAAGTTAATAAGGATATTCATTATGTCTTGCTAATCATTCATATTCGCCCGAATAATTAGTGCCCTTTTGAAGTCATATATGTAGTATATATTTATTTATATTCAGTTTATGCTATGCTAGTTTCTAACGGCTCATGTTCAAGAAAGCCTTGAATTGAGTGTTCTTCCTAACATTGGATCATTAATTTACTGATCTTCTGCTGGAGCTCCGTTTACTGTACGTCCAAAAGGCTGCACGTTAATCCTGTAATAAAAGCTAAAATCTGACCTTTGATGACGATTTGGCTTGCAAATAGGCTAAACGAAGGAAGTTATTTGTAGTACTATTATTGTTTCAGACAATGTTCAGTTTATGTTCTGCTATAAGACTTAAGTAAATAGATTGCATGTAGGCTAAACTAATAAAATTGTTAAAGTTATAATACAATTTTTTTTCAGACAATGTATGTGCTGCTACAAGGATCTGAAGAACTTTGATAGACTCAACAATATCGTGCAGCTCATTATTCACAGAGCCATAGGCTTCATCGTTTCTCTGCCGAATGCCACAAGCAATGATGCCACATCTTCACCAGATCATGTCACTACACAGCGCTGTAACGTAGCTCAAGTGCGTGAGAAAATCTGCGCCACTGAGAAGGACATTGATGTGACTGGTGTGGACGGAGTTGAGTTGGGCGAGAGTGGACGGCTAAAACCTGATTTAGACGGTATAGAACTGAACGATGAAAAACAGGGAATAAGATTGAGAAACAATTTGGAATCGGGAGATGTCAGTATAGATGATGCAGAAGTGCCTTCTCCTTTGAGCTCACCTTTAAATTTACTCGGAGATTGCAAACCTCCGCTAAACGCCGATCGAACTAACGAAGATGAGGAAAGTGGAGTCAGAAAGAATCTGTCGGAAAGACTTGACCGACTCGTGTCGGATCATCCGATGTCTGATCTTGTAAGAACGTCATCGTCAGAGAAAGAAAAGACTGGGTGTCCGTCTGATGCTTCTAACGATGAAACTGAAGGAAAGGCTGGCGAAGAGAACGAATGTGATATGGATGAGTCGTGGACTCTGGAAGAGAAGGATCGTCTGTTTGTGTTTCTCAGCAAAGTCTTCATGATTACATTTCCGTTCTATCATGCGTATCGTCATGTTATCAACTCATCGCTGGAGGAACTGTCTAAGCAAGACGCCAGCGCTCTGAATGCCTACTGCGAGCTGACGGTTAGTGAATGTTTATTTCAGTCTGCTTTTACTGCTCCATACAGTTTGACTAGGTTTCGGTCTGGTTAGATATGTTATATTACATGCTATCCTTCAAAACTTGAGCATTTAGCGCAATAGGGAATGCAGTTGACGTGGTAGGCAGTGCTTATCCTACTCTCTTGGTTATGATATTTTCACAAAGAAAGGTAACGTGTCGAGTGTGTAAAGAAGGTTGAGGTATTTTTGATATGTGACTGTTAGGTTTTTTGTTTTTGTACTTATTGTAAGTTGATTAATTCTGTTTCATTTGTAGATTTTAAAAATTGTTTACTTTAATTAGATCTCTTGTTTTCAAAGAAACACTCTTTTGATAAATTCATAATTCATCTGTAGATAAAGTCTCTATGAATTTTGTCTACTGGCCGTTTTAAATTGTAATTTTCCAGAATAATGATTGCAAGTTTTTCTGGAATTCTATTCTTATATTTATTTTTATTCTTATGATTATTTTCAATTTCTGGTGCTGTTTACATTTTACAACCATAAATATATATTTAGCAGATATAAACTGATTGTGTTTTTGGTTCTGTTGTATTATTTTTACTTAACGATATTTAATATATGTGTTATATATTTGCTATTGATGTGCATGTGTGGACTTTGTATTACCTGATCTCGCACTTGTATAATCTGGTACTTGTATGATCTTGTACTTGTGTGATCTTGTACTTGTATGATCTTGTGCCTGTATGATCTTGTACTTGTATGATCTTGTACTTATATGATCTCTTATTTGTATGATTGCTTGTTTTGTGTCTAGGACCCGGAGGTGCCAGTGATTCTGCTGCGCAACGTGTGCTACTTCTGTGATAGTAACGGCATACAGGCTCTGGCCGAATGCTTCAGGGATTGCACACCGACCACTCTACCCTGTCATATAGCTCACAATCTCATCAGCGTCATTGCCAATGTACGTTATTTCATCTTATTGCAAATTCTTAGTTTTCTATATCAGAAATGCTGATTATAGTGATTGGATTCAATATTTTCCTAAAAATCTCATAGTGAATATAGATGATAAAATTGTCAGAATTTAGTTTTATATGGGACTAGTCGTTCTTCAATTGTCAATTAGCTTTCATATGCTCGTGTTCACTGTTCATCTGTTAATATCAATTGAGCCGTTTCACTACGGTGCTTGTGGACATTTATGTAATAGAAAGTTGTAAGCTTGCCTTGTGATTCTTAAAGTAATAAAATAACAATATGAATCAAAGAGTTAATTCTTCGATATTTTTACAAATAGGCATGAATTGTCGATATTTAACAATTATTCCCGTAATGATTATTGTGTGTCTAAAATGTGCAATTCAGTGACAGTATCTAAAATTCTATTGCATCACATTAGATTCTATAGTCTTGTCTAATCTAGTTAATAATCATATATGTAATTAATAATAATAATGCGGCTTCCCAGAGTGTAGAGGAATTATTTTAATTGCTTCTTTTTTAACTTTAAAAAAAAATTAAATTAAAATATAATTAATAATATTACACGCAGCTGCGCATGTGGATGAACGTGCGGACGATAGCTCGCTACGTGGTGGATATGAGGTCACACGTCGTGCGCTATATGTGTCAGCTGTCAGAGCGAGATCTGCGCGCTGCTGCTGCACGCAACACGACTGATCTGGTGTGGGCGGTGCTTAAAGAGCCGAGAGCTGACGCGTGCATGGGTAGCTTCGACAAAGACGGCCTTGACCTTGCCTTTAAGTACTTTACCTGCTCAATGCTGACGCTGAGGCTGGCCGGCATGGCCCAGATAAACGTAAGTCGGGTGTCTGTATGAGTGGCTCAGTACTACTAGACCACTCGCTAGATATGTATGAGATCTGCTGGGGTTGTTAGTGCATTGACTGTTGTAAGAATTTTACAAAGGTATATAATAATATATTATAAAAAAGTAAATAAATAAATAAAATGATAAATAAGTCTATTCGTATCCCGACCCTGGTTAAACTGGGATTTAAGGGAAGAAGATGATGATGATCATCATCATCATCATGATCATGATCATCATAATAATAAATTATAATTAGTATAAAATTTTCAGATAAATCAAATTGTCAATAATTGAAATTTTTGAGCTATCATTGTCAATAGTTTAAAATTAAGTGTGATTAAAACTTGTCTTTAAATATTGTTTGGTGCTGATTTTAAAACTGGCTGGTAGGGTGTGATGAACATATGCCATTAGTTGTCATATTCGTTTTCTGTTGAAAGGCCTAACTACAGGGTCCTACATGTTGGTGTCATATGTGAGATGAAATAAATGAAAAGAGTTGTGTGAAAATAATTACATTGTGGCTTTCAACTCGCTGGCAGTACTGTATTTGAAATGAATGAAAAGTGTCTTGGGAAGATATTTTGTGTATTTATGAATATATGCCTATGACACGTTGTGTAGCCGCTCATTAGCCTGGCAGATAACCAGCAAGAGATTGAGAATGAGATAGATATTGTTGTCCCTGACTTTGTAATAGAGTTGACGTCCCTGATATTGCCTTATGGTGAGGAACCGGATGTTAAATTCTTACTGATTGATTAATTGATTGATTGTTGTATTGTGCAGAATCAGATTGGCATCTACAGTGATCTGCTGCACTCTGGCAGTGCTTTGCCTGCTGAGGTTACCAATGTTGGCCTGCAGCTGACTGACTGGCTCATTGACAGTAAAATCATTGATCAGATCTTTGGACCTAATCTTCACGTAGAGGTATAACTCTTGCTAATAGTTATTTAATATGAATACTGTATGTATTGTCAGCTTATTGTATATGTGAAAAATAAATACTGTTTGGGGTTATAAAAATATCCACAGTGCTCTATTATAACAATATTTTAAATGAGTTAAATAATGAAATAGTCTAAAGGAATCTGGTGCGACTGATATAGTAGAAATAAGACTTAATTTGCGTGATTTCAAGCGTGACGGTATTCATCTGTTAAAATTGTTATGTAATAACTTCAGTTGCAATATATGACCAGAACAATGAAAACATTCTTATTTTTGTATTACTCTAACTTCTTATGTGGGTAGAATTGTTATACTGATTGATTAAGCGCTTCCTGTATTGATTGATTAATTATGCCATAATATTTTGTCTTTTTATTTCAGATTATTAAACAGAGTCAGACGATATTGAACTTCATAGCGGGTGAGAGTAGACTAACGAAAGATCATATCGATACCATTTGGGCTGCCGCTCAGGTATACTGTTAATAAAAATCTAATTATAATTAATAATAATGGGAGTTTTACTTCCATTCTCTGTTAACAGATTGATTAACATGAACATTTGTGATCCTGCAAAGCTTATTGCTCTCTAGAGCTTATTACTCTCTAATTACCTAGTTGCTTATAAGAATGTAAAAGGATGATTGTCGATCTCTCTTAGTGCACTGCCTACTGGCAGGTCCATGGTACATAACGCCTTCACTCTTCTCTGTCTTCCGCCTTCCTCTTCATTTCCACATATGAATGGGTCTTTAAATCATCTAACATACCTAATCTCGGCCTGCCCCTGCCTCTTTTCCTTCCATTCTACCTTCTATGACCTCTTTTAATAGACCTTCCCCCCTTAGAATGTGTCCTATCCATCTCTTCCTCCTATTTCTTATTACATTTATCAACTGTCTATCTGTGCCAACTCTCTCCAGGACTTCCAAGACTCTCTCTATATTGCTATGATATTGCAGTAGTCACGATTTTGCTTGGACTGCTGAATCACGATGCATTTTGGCCCAATTTCTGTCAAATTTTGCTGTGGAATTTGTCGGGTTTGACGGCCCTGAAAGAGAATATAATATAAGATAAGTATATAGATAGCATTAATGCTGGGTTTCATATGAAGCAGATAATATTGTATTTGATCGAGATTAGCAAATATACTATTAAACATATTACTGTTTATTGCAGAAGTTTTGTTTCATGAGAAAAATTATAATCCTGATCAGCTGACCTGAGTATAGATTGGTGATTAAATCAACTACAAACGCTCATTGATAGATAAACACTTGGCTCTTTGCCAAACTTAGCTGGGGCTATTTTGTGGTATTTGACCCTAACTGCTGCAGTTGAAGCAGGCTCTAGAAGTGTAATGTTTTATGCTGCTGCAGTTGAAGCAGACTCTAGAAGTGTAATGTTTTATGCTGCTGCAGTTGAAGCAGACTCTAGAAGTGTAATGTTTTTATGCTGCTTCAGTTAAAGCAGACTCTAGAAGTGTAATGTTTTTATGCTGCTGCAGTTGAAGCAGACTGTAGAAGTATAATGTTTTTATGCTGCTGCAGTTGAAGCAGGCTCTAGAAGTGTAATGTTTTTATGCTGCTGCAGTTGAAGCAGACTGTAGAAGTGTAATGTTGTTATGCTGCTGCAGTTGAAACACTGTGGGAAGCAGGTGTTGGATGTGCTGGTGGTGATAGTGAAGAACATTGATCTTGTTCCTGCTCAACATCTGCTCAGTCTCATGTCTCAGCTCGAACCTTCTGTACATAATGAATCGGTATATTTAACTCTTTATTATAAAGTTTATAAAATTTGAAGTATAACAAATTCTGTTTAAGATATTATAATTATTTATTGATGTATAATGGGTTCATTAACCAATTATTCAAATTATTTGAAGAATATATATTGCAGATATAGCAGTTGTTTCGCAGGCGTTCATTGACTGATTGATTGCCAATCATTTCTACAGTACGTCTGCTGTAGCTACTGATTGATTACTTGATTGAACAGTTGATTGATTCATTGATTGTTAGACGCTACTGCTGTCGTCTGCTATCCTCAGACAGCTGTGGAGTACGGCTGCTGTGCAGAGACAGAGAGCTGCTGTAACAGCTGCTGCAGCAGCTGGTTGTCGTGGCAACCTCGAACATATGAGTCATCAACAGAAGGTTGTTGCAGGTAATTCAGCCAATCAGCATCAGTTTTACAAGGTTAGGAGCGGGAGTGGTGGAGGCATTGTTATACATAATGCAGGAGATTTGGATATCATCAACGGTTCGTTTCACCTCACCATTACATCGAAATTTATAATTTACACCAGTTTAAGTATTTGTAATTGTAACTTGGTAATCTTCACATTATTTATATCTCACAAAATGTTAGAACAGTGAATCTACCGTTTATTTGCTAACACAAATCATTTGCAATAATAATAATTATAGGTACATTTATATACGTGCTGCTTTATGCAACATGCCTCAGTAACGCTTCAAGTGCAATTAATTGTATGCTTGATCGAAAAGAAAAGTTTTGAGTTTATTCTGGAAGCTAGAATGGCATAAATGAGACTGACGCAGACTGACAGGAAGATTATTCCAAACAGTTGGTGCAAATATGTAGTATGCTCTGGCATCCGTTTTTGCTTTAGCCCGTGGAATGCAGTGTGCAGTGTGTTTACTAAACCATAATTATGATATAATGTTGGTCTTTAAATATAATGATTTTGCTATTCTGACTTGTGCAGAATTAAAATGTTATGTGATTGATTGATTGATTGATGGACATAGACGAGCACTATCATTCAGTATATTGCAGTGCTAGAGCATACAGCAGCAGCCCTGATGAGGTGATGGGCACGGCTGCTCTGAGCTGTAGTGATTGATTGATTGATTGATTGATTGATGGACCTAGACGAGCACTATCACTGCAGTGCTAGAGCAGACAGCAGCAGCCCTGATGAGGTGACTGGCACGGCTGCACTGAGCAGCAGTGAGGGGGGACACACTGAGGACGAGGACTACGACGAGGACGAGAACGAGGACAGTGAGAGTGAGGAGAGCAGTGAGGGGAGCATCATGGAGGAGGGGGAGGTTAAACCCCACCTCCTCATTCATCAGCAGCAGCGAGTCCATGGATTAAAACAACAGCAACAGCCGTGGCACGCTAAGTTACCCGCTCATGATAGAGCAGCCCTCTGTCAGTTACAGGTAGGTTAGCTAAAAGCTAAATAAAGCTAAGGTTAACGTCAGTTTCCTCACTCGAAAGCGATATCAGTGCCAGGCGAGCCCATGATTTGAACCCCGCACATACTATCGCGGTTGAATGTCCTATCGACTTTGCCACTGGCTCCAGCCATTACTACCATAATTTATGTGCATTGAACGGAGGTAGATTTCTAATTACGTGTAGATTTTGTCTGAGTCTTGTAAAATATAATATTTAACTTGTAGGTAATAATTCACATTCATAGGGCTGTATTCAGGGCCACTGAAGAGGAGACCAACCCCTAAACTGCGCGTGTCATAGGAGACGACTGATCTAGAACTGGAGAAGGTAAAGAGAAACCTCTTGAGAGGCCATACTATTCTCAAGCTAAATTAGTGATAATAAAGTAAGGATAGTGAAAACCTTGGTTTGGACCATGCGATTATATGGATATGAAACAGAAAATTAGTGTTATTTATATGCATTTGATTTATTAACCTTTTTTTCAATTCTCGCGTGATTTTTTTATGACGTTCCTGATATCCTCTTCAGATGTGAAACAAACGTTAATTTTCATTTGCCTTGTACTCAGCAGGGTCAGGTTTATCGAACGAGATCTAGCTCTACGGAAGGTCAGCGCTCCGACGAAGAGTTTGAGGACGAAGATGAAGACGAGGAAGACTCTTCCAGTAGTATAGATGACGAGGAGGACGACGATGAGGAGGAGCACGTGGAAAAGGGTCTGAGACGTAGCAAGTCCTACCCGCAGCAGGTTCCGGTCTGCGTTGAGAAGTTAGCAAGAACGTACGAGCAGGTCCACAAGCGCGGGGGAGAGAGTGCTGCGGCTCATAAGGTCAGGATGAGAATAGTGCAGCAGCAGCAGCATCGTGCCAGAGGCAGGCGTGTCGCTGTCAACAGAAATCGCTCTGCCTCATCCCCTGTGGGTCAGATAAAGAAGAAGATAATTCCTCGTGTAGCTCACGGGTCGCGCAGTGCGGTCAATAGAGGAGCCACAGTTAAACGCGGAGGTGTCGTTATGCCGAGGGGCGTGTTTGCCCGACGTGGTGGTGCTAGGCCCTGTGTCGTGCCCACGCGCAGAGGTTGTGCTGGGGTAAGAAGGCACGCTGGAAGTGAACGAAGGCACCATCAGCGCGAGGAGGGTTCTCGCAGCTGCTCTGATAGAGGTTAGGAAATTAATTACAAATTAATTAATATTAAAATTGAAAAGGAAATTAATTAAAATTAATTTTATAACCTGAAAGTTCAAGCTGTCTTTATGCATCAGATACTACTGAAAAACATTAAATATTCTCTCTCTTTTGTTTCAAGGTCTTTAAAACACACTTCAATTACGAATTCCTTATCTGATTGATTGGTAAGTTAAGAGTAGTTTTTATGTAGATTTAGCGAGAAAGAACTAGGGAACAAGAGAAAGAGATGCAGATAATAGATATGAGCCTAAAATTGTGCAATATGTGCACTCGTGCATCACTAACACTATACCTGCAGATAAATTCTCGCAAACTTAGCAAACACACACATCAAAAGTAGAAATACATCGAGCCGGTTATATTATATCTTGTGTTATTCGATATGCACGCAGAGAAAGAAGCGGTAGATAAAAGAGAGCCTGCAGCTAAACGTTCCCGCAGCAGTGAGCATCTGACAACAGCTGGTAGCGGCAGAGTGACTGATGGTAAGACTGGCCTAGAGAAGAGTGTCAGCCTCTCTCCTGTCAGCTCTTCTACGCCTGCCAACAAAACTAAGGTATGCAGTGAGAAAGTCAGTCAATCATTGGACTTATGAAATCATTCCTATTTACTACTTATGAAATCATTCCTATTTACTACTTATCAATCAAGAAGAATTTAAAATCCAGTTCCTGGCCGTAAGGCAATGTCAGGGACGTCGAAATCATTATGAAATCATTCCTATTTACTTATGAAATCATTCCTATTTATTGCTTATGAAATCATTCCTATTTACTACTTTATTAGGATTTACTTGTTTTGCTCTAGAACGAGGGAGTGTTAAGATATATAATCAGCTAGTTGATTGATTTACTTGGCGGATGCTTGATATATGCTTGGTAGCAGACTTTGTGATTGCTGATGATACGTTTTAAGCTTTTCTGCTGATGAATGATTCGAGCTGCACATGTTCTTTTGTCTTGATAATATCGCTTAGTCTGAATCCCACTTGGCTCTTAACCAGAAGTTTACTGGTTCCTGTTTTGTCTGAACATTTTCTGACATCCTGTGCAGATAAAAAAAACAGGTAGACGACCCTGACGTATCCTTTGGAAAGAAACCTTAATTCCTCATTGATCTATTGATTGATTGATTGAAATACTGACTGATTGCTTGAGAGCCATTTTGAATTACTTTTTTTTGCAGAGAACGACAGTGCGTAGTCTACAGCACTCAGGTAGTTCCCCATCAGGAGGAAGAGTTACGATGTGTCAGGCACGTGCTAGACAGTTAAGACTTGGTGCCAGCGATAGAAGAATCGACAGGATCTTGCCTCATGCTTCTGAGCTTCAGGAAATTGAACTCGACCCGGTAATTAGCTGTCTGCGCTGTTTGCTGCAGATATTGTAGTTAATGCTAAATTTAGTTATCCTTTCTCGAGGATATCTTGATGAGACGTCTCTAAATGTAGAACTCTATATTATATGGACTGTAATATATTAATAATATAATAATTTAATATAATCTAATACAATAATTATAATATATCTGCTACTTGTACTCTCTGCTACTTGTATTGCTCTGCTACTTTTACTCTCTGCTACTTGTACTGCTCTGCTACTTGTACTGCTCTGCTACTTGTACTCTCTGCTACTTGTACTGCTCTGCTACTTGTACTTTCCTGCTACTTGTGCTGCTCTGCTACTTGTACTGCTCTGCTACTTGTACTTTCCTGCTACTTGTACTGCTCTGCTACTTGTACTGCTCTGCTACTTGTATTGCTCTGCTACTTGAACTGCTCTGCTACTTGTACTGCTCTGCTACTTGTACTGCTCTGCTACTTGTACTGCTCTGCTACTTGGACTGCTCTGCTACTTGTACTGCTCTGCTACTTGTACTCTCTGCTACTTGTATTGCTCTGCTACTTTTACTCTCTGCTACTTGTACTGCTCTGCTACTTGTACTTTACTGCTCTCTACCTGTACTGCTCTGCTATTTGTACTTTCCTGCTACCTGTACTGCTCTGCTGTTTTTACTTTGCTGCTACCTGTACTGCTCTGCTGTTTTTACTTTGCTGCTACCTGTACTTTACTGCTACTTGTACTTTACTGCTACTTGTACTTTACTGCTACTTGTACTTTACTGCTACTTGTACTTTACTGCTACTTGTACTTTACTTCTACTTGTACTTTACTTCTACTTGTACTTTACTTCTACTTGTACTTTACTGCTACTTGCACTTTACCGCTACTTGTACTTTACTGCTACTTGCACTTTACCGCTACTTGTACTTTACTGCTACCGCTACTTGTACTTTACTGCTACTTGCACTTTACTGCTACTTGTACTTTACTGCTACTTGCACTTTACCGCTACTTGTACTTTACTGCTACCGCTACTTGTACTTTACTGCTACTTGCACTTTACTGCTACTTGCACTTTACCGCTACTTGTACTTTACTGCTACTTGCACTTTACCGCTACTTGTACTTTACTGCTACTTGTACTTTACTGCTCTGCACGGTTGATATGATTGTGAAGGATAACATGGACACGAGTGACGAGGCGGCTCTCATCAGAGCCCTCGAGGCTCAGAGCTCTGACGATGATGATGACGATGAAGAGGAGGAAGACGAGGAAGAGGATGAAGAAGAAGAACTGGGAAGAACGCCAACGGAACAGCTGATAATACGTCACTGCGTTGCTATGGCAGCCAGGACCGGTCACAAGCCCAACGATGCAGCTATGCTGTCGTGCGGCTTTGATCCCGCCCAGTTCCTACGTCACCAGCAGCAGCTGATGCGCAAGCAGCAGTGTGAGCCAATGACTGAGGAGGAGGTGGGTGCTGCTTTTATTCTTTATTCCAATGTAGAGTGATAAGAAACACGGAATTACCAATTGTTGAGCATTGAATTACCAATTGTTGAACGACAACGTTTCGGTCTGTGATTGATACAGTGTATGAACCATGTGTAGGATTAGCTAACAGTGACAGCATTCTGGTAGTAAGATGTTGCTATCAATTTCAGAGGTCGTTACATTGTACATTGATTTGTATGTAAATGCTGTGCTTATTCTGACTTCACTTGCTTTAGTACAAAACTGAAATCATTAGTATTTTTCATATTTATTAATAGCTATTAATAAATATGTAAAATTCACATACTTTCAGGTTTAGTTTATAGTTACAGTTTTAGCATTGAACTCTAAAGGCGCGTGTCTAAATATCTTTTGCTGTATTTTATCCTGACTGCTAATATTCGGTGTACTTAGCTTATAAAACAATAATTGAAAATATTTAAAGCCTCTGTCAGTTGTTCGATGTAATGTAGGTTATGTGTACTTACTGATATCCATTAATAATAACAATCAGAAAAATTACCTGGGAGACAATTTCTATAGCAGTATCACGGCCGGTGACTGATCTTTGATACTGCTTTACAGGTTCCTGGCATTAAATCTCAGTCGCATGTTATTAATGATTGGTTGATATCTGCACAGGTTGAAGCGTATCTGGCTCAGGTTGCTCCTGTCACGGTGGCAGGGGATGAGGCTGAACTACAGATGGATAGCACAGGCAGGCCCTGTGTCTCTCACAGGAAGTTTGTTGAGAGCTTCTGTGACATTAATTACTTGCTAAACCATATGTTAATCGCTTCCCGTGTTGTGTTCGGGTTCCCCGTGCTGTGTTCGGGTTGTTTGAAGAATTGACCTGGTAACTGCATGTGTCGTAGAAGGCGACTGAAGCACTAAGATCCATACCAACGTGAGAAAGGGTATTCGGTTGGTGAGCACCTAGGATCCAGAAATTGCTACAGAAATTTAAACGAATGGGAAGAAAAGTCTCAAATAGGGGATTGACTGATGGATGATATGATGTATACGATGCAGGACATAGAGGATTTGAGACAGTCTATTCGTCTCCCGACCCTAGTTTAATTGGTGTTCAAGGGATGATGATAATGATGATGATGTTAACCGTTTAACTGCAGTTATCTAAATGTAATAAACACAGCTGTGCTCTTGTTGAACCGTGGTCTACTTGGTCAGTCATTTAGCACAATTAAGCTGCTCAGATTTTGCTGCTCTGCAAATATTCAGTCTTCCAAGGAATTCCACTAGTGAAGTTGTTTATCTTGGTTGATAATGGTCTTAGGTCTCTTTGAATCGTGGTCCTGTTGATTATTTTTGTTGATTTTTGTTTTTGTAATTGAGACCTGCAGATGTTGTACTGGGAGTAAATGTGTTGATCTAGGTCAATATTGCCGTGCTTATGTCATTGATGAATCTATTGATAGTGGATTTATCATCTATTTTCTACTTGCTGCTGTCTTGCCTCATCCTGTGAGCTTTGGATTTTTACCAACAATTCATGAAGAACCTGTGAACTATTGTTAACATTGGTAAAAGTAAAGTATTTTCTACATTCTGACATAATGTCAGTGACAGATGGAGAATTTTTGAAATTTACATAAACGCAATAATAATAAAAATAACTATATAATAATATAATAATGACTATAATAATATAATATTATAATAATAACAATAGTAATAAAATAATAACAATAATAATATAATAATAATAATATAATAGTAAAAATGATAATATAACACTAATAATAGTAATAATAATAATAATAAACATAAACATAATAATAACATTACTCTGTGTCGCCGAGAAAATAACAATACTCTGTGTCGCACAGATTTGTCATGAGGAACGAGATGCTGAGCCCTGGTGGTGAAGAGAATGAGGAAAACGAGGAGAGGGGGGAGGAGGGCGGGAGCTGCAACAGCTCCAGGTTCAGCAACAAGTCTGAGAAGAACATGTCGGACTTTGAGGGGGAGGGGGACTGCGTGAGCGAGGGGGAGCTGGAGAGGGTGAACGAGGTGGGGAGGGCCTACGTGGGAGGCGGGATCATGAGGGGCCACGGTCATCAGCTCTATCTCGACTGTATGGGATCCATTCAACAGCAGCATCAGCGACAGGCTGCCATAGCCGCTAGCAGAGGTAGCGTGCTTTCCTCGTAGTCTTGTTCTTGATCTTTTTAACTCTCAGTCTTTCCTCGTATTCTTGTTCTTGATCTTTAACTCAAGAGCTAGGATGAGCCAGGATTTCTGAGTTTTCTCAAACACGTTTTTTTATGCTTAAAATTACAAATCTTCTTTTGCTTTTTGCAGTCATCTCTGATATTATACTTTTATCCAATTGCAAATCTTATACAATTATTTTAATTATTGGTAGTAGTATTATTAGTACTACTATTATTATTATTATGGTTAATATTATCATCATTATCATTTTTACTAATATTATTATTATTATTATTACTAATTTGTAATTGTATTCCTGATGAAATCGCAGTTTTACTCTAGCATGATGTGTTAGACTTCTATGAATTGATTTACTTATGAGGCGCAGTTATGCTTCTTGTGTTGTGTTGATGTATTGATTTACTAGCCGATTGGCTGATTGATGGAATGATTGAGTGATTTCTGTATTTTCAACAGTAATACAAAGTCAGCAGACGCTTCAGCAGCAGCAGGCTGGTAAGCAGGCAGACAAGGATGATGGTAGCGCTGGTTTACAAAACATGATTGACCTGTGTAAACCTGATAACACTCTTGTATGGGATCTAGTGCAGGATCATAATATTGTATGTACTGGTTATATTCTTTAGCTTTGATTTCGTTCTCTACTATATGTGTTAAGTATAGTGAAGTATATTGACAATTAAGTGTCAATTAATTAATATGTCAATTAAGTATATTGTCGTCCCTGACTTCATCCTTGTGTGAAGATTATTATTATTATATAAAGTTTAGTAGCGACAAATTAATTTTTACTTTAAGGCTGCAGTTTGTCATCTAAAAGCTTTGTATTTGCATCAGTTTTCTATCTCAAAAGCTTGTTAGTGACAGGACGAGCACTAGATATGTACTCTGAACATAATGATCTGCTCTCAGAAAACTTACTGGCAGTCTGCTGTCTAAACTTTTCATATACCATTAATATAACAGATCATTGGATGATGAACTGGATGAGGAAATGGACGTTAAACCTTTATTATTATTATTATTATTATTATTATTTTTTTTTTTTTTTTTTTTTTTTTTTTTTTTTTTTTTTTTTTTTTTTTTTTTTACCCCGGTGTAAAGAACCTGGGGTTTGATAAAAACGATTCAAGCAATACGTGCTGAATCGCCGCCCGGCTACTCGAGGTCATCAATCGGCTTAAAAGAATTGCTGAAGCAGACTGCATTAAATCTTTGCAAAGTCATGGAAAGCCTTTGCCAAAGAAAAGATGTCTCTCGCTTATCGCCGGTTTGCTCTGCAATAAGTCTGCCTATGCCATTAATAAAGTCAACTCCTTCGGGATTCATCGGGCCCATGGTTTCAATAGCCACCGGAACAACTTCATATCCTAAGGACAGATCACGGTATTTATCCAACTTCCTAGAGGCGGCATGAACAGCAGCACCACCGGCTGTGACTGAAGTCGTATTCAGGTAGGAGTTTGCCATAGTGTCAATGACCGTGACGTCCCAAACGGCACATTTACCGTTGCACCAGGGCACTAAAGTCATGCCGTCCGGACGCTTGCCGTCTGATCTGGACAACCCACTTGGCTCCTTAGAGGAAGGGATGCCTGCTCTCGAAAGTGCTCGCCATATTATGTCATTTAAATTGTGATGGCGAGACATTCACCTGAGCTTCGTTTCCAGGAGAGGCCGTGGAGACCTAAAGCGTCGACTTCATGACCGCAGGGGCACATGTGAGGCTCGCAAGTTTTCGCCCCTAAACGGAAACTAACAGCTACTCGAATCGCCTCATTGTCTAAAAATAGCCCACAAGAAGCAACAGGGAGAGCGTGAAGCCAGTCGCTGCTTCTTTTAGTTGATACAGCTAGGAGTCGTGCTCTGTCTACTGCATTGGACTGGGATTCTAACAGACTGTTATAAATCCGATCCACTATAGGACGGTCCCATGATTTCTGGCTACTGACTGAGGTAGAAGGTGGAGCACTGGAGGTGAGGCTTTTGGACCAAACTGACAACGCAACGTCAATGGAACTATCGGCAGAAAGGGAGCACTTATGAAGGATGGCGTCTTGCAACTGCCTCGTTCCCATCGCTGATGCCAAAAAGGCTGAAGGCGCGATATGGGAAACAAGACGAATTCCAAGACCACCCATGCTCACCGGTAGACTGGCTTGCTGCCACTGCAAAACAGACAAATCTGCGTTGATAACGGCGCATAAGCATTGCCTAAGAGCCTCGTCGTAGTCTAAAAGCCGCGGATTAGAGAAGCTCGGACTAGAGCGCAGAACGTGCATAAGTTTAGGTGCACTTAAAGAAAAGCGAAGGATTGTTAAAGCATCATGAGCGGCTAGCGACTTCAAGCGTGATGCTGTACGTTTGAGGTCTTCAAGGCGACTGGATAAAGCGGTGGTAGTAGCTTCTTCTCCAGAGAGTGGCGCGCCGAGTAGAGAACTATGGGATAGGCACATTGGCACAAATGATGACAAAACTGAGTTGCCCGGAGATTTGCAAACTGATGAATGACTTCGCACTTGGTGCGATTCAACTGAAGCCCAAATTCTTGGCCTCTGTCGATGATAGTCTGTACATCATTTGCAATCGACGACTCGCAACCACCTAGAGTAATGTCATCTAGGTATCCCACCGTGAGATCGCTAGAGAGAGAAGTAAGGAGAGGGTGAATAGTCAGGCAAAACAGCATGGGCCCTAAGGGATCCCCTTGTTGGACTCCTTCCTGTGACTCAATGCACCAGTCTCCGAACTTCAACCACGAAGGGCTTGAGTAAGCTAGATGGCAGAAACTATACAGCTCTGGTATCCTGTGATGTATTTCGCTGAGCATTCGTGATCTACTCAAGCAATTAAAAGCATTACAGAAGTCTAGCTTTACCACGAAGTGATCAGCTGGCATTGACTCAGCGAAACGGCGAGTAGCGTGAACAGCTGCCTCACAGCCACCTGGAATACCAGCTCCAAGTTGAATTGGGCTCAAGTATTCGCTGAGAGCAGATACTGCATAGCGATTTGCGCATTTAGCGGCTAAACGACGCCAAGTGTAACCCACTGCAATGGGGCGAATGCCGCCAGATTTCTTATTGAGTGCGAAGAGTTTACCACCAAACAGCACCGGTTGGACCTCAGGGGGGCAAGCACCTCTAAGAAGGAGATTCACGAAAGAAGTCAAAGCGGTCAAAAATGTCCCAGCCGACTCTCTACAAGTCACAAGCTCCAGAAGATGCTGAGGGCGAAGGCCATCAGGACCACCTGCTGAGCCTGCTGGAAAGCTACGTACAGCTTTGACAACATCCTGCTCTGAGACTTGAATGGGCGGAGTCGCCGTTGAGTCCGGAAGGGGTGCCATTATACTGCTACTAGCTGTGGGTGGGTGCTTGGCCTTCAGGATATTGAAAGTGTTTATGGTGCATTGCGCTGGGCTTTCGTCTGAACAGAGGATGCGCACAGCTGCCGAAACATTTCCATCTTCCATTTTGGACCTGACTGCTGAGGCACGGGAGTCATGAGAATGATGAGCTCTTTTAATTCTTTCTACGACCGGCTCAGTGGGAGCACTAGTACCTAGGCCCTCCAACCTTTTCTTAATTAAAGAGCTTAGATTATGCCTTTTACCTGTGCGAGCAGGGACTTGCAAAACCGAAGATGCGAAAAGCAACAAATCTGACCAGTATGATAAAACTGAGGGATCGCTTTCGATCTTACGGAAGGCATCAATCAAGGCTGCTGAACAAGCAGGTCTGGCTGATTTGGGAATGTGTTTATTATTATTATTATCAGATTAGTTTTTAACTAAACGGATTAGCTTGTTCTTTGTTAGACTTCTTGTGATGATACTGCCTGTGATTATGACTTGGTTTAATGTCAATTCCTTTAAATGCTCTGCAGTTGTTGCTGTACGTTTGATCTCTGTGCAGAACAAGCTGCCTGAGGGTCTCGTACACGATGCTGAGAAGATTCTTGGTAACCTCGTCTGCTACAATTCTGATAAAACTATGAGGACCAAATTCATCGAGGCCTGCATTGACAATCTCGCCAATCATAGGTCTGTGTTTTAGTTATACTGAAATATTGCCTAGAAATATTTCACGTTTATTTAAGCTCCGATAAAGATTTGGCTACCCAGTGCCATTCACCTACAGAGATAAGTTCTGCATCATACAAATATCAACTGAAACAGTAAACCATGTCTCATCAAGAAGCACAGTTTTTTCTGTTAAAAACTTTTAACAATTCAGTCGTTGAGAGAGTTTCGGAAGTTTATGTATATACTTTGATATACATCTATACTTGTTGGTATAATAGTATGTATATATGTATGTTTGTTTAGGTGTCAATTTTTTGATAATATCTATGTGTGGATGTAGGTTTGTATATATGCTGAACTCTCTGTGGGTGTAGGTCTTTGTATGTTTATATATATATGTGTGGATGTAGGTCTGTATATGTTTATTTATTTATATGTGGATGTAGGTCTGTATATATGTATGTGTGGATGCAGGTCTGTATATATGTATGTGTGGATGTAGGTCTGTGTATATGTATGTGTTGTTGTAGGTCTGTGTATATGTATGTGTGGATCTAGGTCTGTATATATGTATGTGTGGATGTAGGTCTGTGTATATGTATGTGTGGTTGTAGGTCTGTGTATATGTATGTGTGGTTGTAGGTCTATGTATATGTATGTGTGGTTGTAGGTCTGTGTATATGTATGTGTGGATCTAGGTCTGTGTATGTGTCGCTGAGGCTTGTTGCAAAGATTTTCAGTTCCTTTCATCAACCTCGAGCAGGACAGGACACTCACTCCATCACCATGTAAATATTCTCTTCTTGTCTCGATAGTGCATTGCTTTTAGTGTCTTATAACATTGCTATCTTATCTACAACCATGTATAGTAGGATTATACGTGTAAAAATACTATCCTATATCTAAAGACTATTTAACTTTTCTGATTATTTATTGCATGCTTATTGAACTTTCAGATCCATTGTAAAATTAAACAAAGCAGGCAATTTACTGATTTCTATGATTAATTTTTACTGACAGACTGGGAAAGATTGAGTCTAGGTGTATCGTTTAATGATAGCAGTAATGATGATTGTACTAATTCAATGACTGATGCAATAAAATGCTGTCAATTTTGTAAAATTTTCTGTTAACCTATTAATTATTTAACAAAATATATTTTTTATTTTATTATTTTTTATTATTACTTTAATTTCAGCGCATTGATCAATCGCTCCTATATCGTAGTAGGCGTGTGAATTGTTGGCTGAATTGAACCGGTGCGCTGTTTGCTTGCTTTTCAGGTGGGCAGAGAAGTGCCTCAACATGATGACACATTTCTTCAATAATCTCACTCACTTCACTAACACCTACAGGAACGGCTCCAAGCCCCTTCAGTCGCTGTACGTAGCAATATTGTTAAAAACTACAGTGCCTTGTCGTGTCCAGCAAACACTGTAGTTTTTAACACTATTTGCAGTTGTTTGCTATGTCATTATAGTTGTTTAAATTATTTTATATAATAAACTGGTTTTAATCAAGTCGACCTAATTTGGAGAGTTTTATTTATAGACTAAGAAAAAATCCTCTGTAATAAAAGCCTAGAGTTTTTGGCTACTTTCTGACAGTTTTCTGCTAAATCTTAAATTGTGTAGTAGGTTGTTTGACCTTGTTGTAAAAAATTGTAGCAATACAAGATTAATATTGCTTAAGTTTTTGTAAATTAATGTTTCCAAATTATTTTAGACAACAATTTTATGAATCTTGGCCAATTTCCTATCTAATTTATATCATTCTTCAATAATGCCGACTTGCAGTCTTACATTATGCATAAAGCTGAATAATCGATCTTACATTATGTGCTCTATTGTGTTCTGATTTTGCTGACTGGTGGTGTATATTGTTTAGATGGAGCTACAAGGATGAGATACAGGCTCGCCTCTCTTTTCTTACTTGTATCTTCTCCACTGGCGGCACTCCTGAACATTTCTGTAAGTAGTCATGAGTATAGTGGAGTCTGCTTATGGATTTCTGTAAAGTGTGATGCCTCTGTTTGGAAAGAAAATTATGGAAGAGTGCTATGTGTATGTTAGTCAGTTTGTTCGTCTATTTATAGGCAAGAATATGTGCATCTGAAGACAGAGGTTATGATGATGAGATATTAATGAGGAAATGTCACAGTGTGATAGTGTTTGAAAGATGTTATCAAGTTTAACTAGTATTGTTTTGACTGAGCTGTTGGTAGGATTGTGGATCGAGTCGATGTGGTATGGAACTGTCTAGCGTTATATCTCCAGTACTATGATGATTTTATATTGATTGATTGATTGATTCCACATTGATTGATTGGTTGACAGGTTTAACGATGGATCAAGTTGATACGCTATGGAACTGTCTAGCGCTAGATCCCCAGTGCTCTGATGATTGTCTCAGCTGGTTCTTGACTCAAACCAAGAACAAGGAGCAGCATTCGCTCAATGTAGAAACCTTTAAACATATCATTAATGAAAAGGTTTGTAGCAGGATGTGTTGTATTTAGAGTTAGAGCATTTATTTACCTTCATTTATTTGTCTATACCGTGAGCAGGGCTTTCTCTGAATTTTGGGTGGATCAATTCACACAGTGAAATGGTTTGGCATAGCATCTGCTGTGTAGAGAATCTACTCTTCGTTTCTTAAGAGATTAATTTCTGCAGCTATTCTATTTTAAAACTCATATGATTGAATCATCGAATGCATGTTAATTATATGTAATTAAAGTTTAAGAATAAGAAATATCACTGTAATGGCTACTTAGATGTGCAGTCGTATGGGAAACGTGAAGACCGTGTCAGGTGTTTTTACTTCTTAGTTTTACCTGCTGTTGCAGCTAATTGCTGCTGCATTGCGCATTACTACGACCTCTGTTGTTATTTCAGTTGCCACAGTTGCGTGCAGAGGACACCAGTACTGTTGGGTTGCTCTTGTTCACACATCTCTGTCAGATGGCCCGACAAGTCGCGCTAGATCCTCCACAGGTGTGCATTGGCATGTTCAGTAGCTCTATAGCAACAAATCGCAGCTTTACCTGGTAATGCTCTAGAGTAGCTCTTCGGTGGCCCGTACGTTAGGCACTAAGTGGTGAATTTCTATATGAACAAGGTGGAAACTCGTTGTACTTTCTTTAATAATATATATCTACTTCTTCATTCGTCAACATTTGACAGGAAGAAAAGCAACAGAAAACAAATCAAACAGCATAAATAAAAAACAGCATATTTTAACAGCATAATAGTAACAGTCCTTTGTAATCAAGATCCAAGCTCAATTCAGGCCAAATCAGTTAATGAAATGATCAGTTAGTGAAATGTACAGCAAATGTATATTGTTATATATTTTAATGAATCATATTAGCTGCAATAGTATCACTGATTAAGTCACTCGATTGCGGAATTAAAATATTATAAAGGGTTGGGTAATCTCGCCTCACTTTATATTGCCACAACCTATTTTCGGGTTTTGACTCACTGTTAACAAACAGTGCTCTAGACCACTGGACATGCTATCATAATACAGGAATAAATGTGAACTTTTCTAATCTGCTATTAAAACATACTTGGGCAGTTCAATAGCTTAAATTATATTTCCAAGAGCTTTATATGAATTTTAGACAAGTTTCAAACACTTTTGAGAGGAAATTGTGAGGTAGCTTCTTTCCTGTATATGAATTTCTTACAATTCTAAGGAGAGTATTAGGAGTTTGGAAGCATTTAAAATGTGGCTACATGTAGAAGAATGGAGATGATCAATGGACTGACAAAATTACGAACGAAAAAGTGACAAATATGTTTGGCATAAATAGACAATTGATCAATCTTGACAATTGATTTATCTTAGCGAATAGAAAGTAGAACTTGATGAATCATGTTCTGAGAGGGAATGGTCTACTAAAAGAGGTAATTGAAAGAAGAATGGAAGGATGAAAGAATAGACAAAGACACTTAGTATGCTAGATGATTTGATATATAATTATTATGTTGATATGAAGAAAAAGTGGAGGATAGAAATATGTGGAGCAGCTATACATAATTTAATTAATTCATACTAAGTAATCTGTACTAAGTAATCCATACTAAGTAATTGGTACAAAGAGAGAGAGGTGATGTTTAGGAGGACTACGGGATAGATCAGCTGTGGGGCATAGCACTGAGGGCTCAGAACACTGACGTCAGTCTGACAGCCATCAATCATCTCAATCATCACTACATCAGCTTCGCTAGTAGTCTCGACAAAGAGGAGGAGTTTGTACAGAAGTGCATGCACAGTCTGTCTGAAGCCTCGGCTGTGCTAGACAAGGTTTGTTGTTGTACTGGCGGCATGGTGTTCAGATAACACTATATTAAATATATACTTTGGACTGATTTTCTGGATTTCGGAATTTGCACCGTTTTTGGACCTTCTTTTTGCTCGCCGGCTTGATTTTGTCTCAACAGTGCTCCATGTTGTCATCGATGAGTGCAGCACTCTAATTGTTGTTATTGTTATTATGGCGTGGCTTCACGCTGCTAGAGTTTTATGAATATTATTAGCATTAGCAAGTTTTTAGCGTAAATTTCTTACCTGAGAAAGATATATAGAACCCTTACATCAGTACATTTTGATCGTAGTATATTAAATGTAATACCCTGATATCTTACTACTTTTATAGTCTTGTATTATTCTTAGAAAAAAATCATTCTGCCTTTGAAGTCATTTAAATAGTTAATTACAATTTAACAGTATTTTATTTGATGTGCCATTTTATCTTGTTTTCTACTGCTTTATATTATATTGTTATGTTGTATTGTTATGTATTGTATTGTATATGAATTATGCCTATTTTTCCTTCCATTCTACCTTCTATAGAGGTCATAGAAGGTAGAATGGAAGGAAAAAGAGGCAGGAGCAGGCCGAGATTAGGTATGTTAGATGATTTAAAGACCCAATTATATGTGGAAATGAAGAGGAAAGCAGAAGACAGAGAAGAGTGAAGGCGTTATATATCTATGGACCTGCCACTAGGCAGTGCACTAAGAGAGAGAGAGAGAGAAAGTATTGTGTACAATGTATTCTCTGCTGTTTTTACTAATCAGATGCCAGACAGTAGCCTGCAGATAATACAGCGAGGTCTCATACTGTTGACCAATCACCTGGAAAGCTTTCGCCGGAGATACGCTTTCCACCTGCGCCAGTGGCAGCTGCTGGACTCGTCGTGGATCATCAGTCATCAGAACAGCAGGAGGCTGTCAGGAGGCTCCACCGCTGCTGCTACAGCGGGGCCTTCGTCACCCCACTCTTCTTCTTCCCCGTTCTCTCCCAATCCTCATCAGCAGCAGACCATTCACGTCATACTGCAGCATGCCAATGAGAAGGTCAGCCGTGCTGCTATAATCTGATAATATATGTTTGTAGCCTCTACTGATATCTAGTAAGAATAGTAAAAAAAACGAGGTCAGTGTGTACACTCTACTGAATGATCTAAATTTCATATTTTATGTTTGTATTTATGATCATCATAATAATATTATATGATGATCATAGATGTGATGTGATGTATGCTGTTTGGTTCTTCGCTGACATCATCCCTGGATGAGGAAATGGACCTTAAACCTTTATTATTAGTATTATTAGTGGTTCGATTAGTTGATTTAATAGTGGATTGATTGATAATTATCAATAATTATCAATATAATTATTAATAATTTTAATTATTGGATGGATTGATTGAATGTAGACTACGCTAGAGATGCAGTCGACGGACCTGATAGCTGAGCTGAGGGCAGAGGTGACTCAGTGGTGGGAGTGTCTACAGAAGCAGCAGCAGCAGCAGCTGCGTGACTCAGCTGTCAGCAGAAGTCTCTCTACCTCGGTGCTAGCTAGCAGCAGCAGCAGCTCAGCTGCCGCATCGACCTCTGCTACGACCTCCTCCGTGCTCGCGCCAATCCTCGGCACTATGCTCGGGGACGGGCCAATGAGAATGATCAGTCAGGGGCAAGAACTGGGAGCTGACCTGAACGAGAAGTCACTGGGTGAACTGCAGTTCAAGGACCTGCAGGCTAGTAGTGATGTTAATTGCTAACCATGATGATGCAGTAACCATGATGATGCATTAGGGTTATGCAACATTTTGTTATAGTATATGAACGGTAACTGATTTGCGTATGGTTGTAATTCCAGGATTTCAGCAACAATTTTCTAAAGAAAACTGATGAAACTTGCAAGATATTATGTAATTTAATTTACTCTTATTACCAGTAAATTTGACTCAGATGGATTGCTGAATTCAAGCGTGTAGTCTCTATTGGTATGTGTATGACGGATTTTATTTATTTGTTGTGTTGATTGACGTTGTGTTGATTGACGTTGTGCTGACAGACGGTGTACGTGTCTCAGAGCATCAGCCGCCCTACGTCTCGTAAGCCGGACGGTATGATGGCTTCATCGAGCCTTGCACCCCCGCCCCGTGATAAACTGCCGATGATGCTGCTCATTCGAGAGCCTCACTTCAGCTGCTTGTTCAATCTGCTGCAGCAGCTGAGCTCCTTCAGTCCGGTCCAGTCCTCAGCTGGTGGGCGTGACAGTCTATACACAACAGAGGTGAGTGATAGTAGCTTAGCAGCTGTAGATAGACTGTTCAGTCCTCAGCTGCTGGACGTGACAGTCTATACACTACAGAGGTGAGTGATAGTAGTTTAGCAGCTGTAGATAGACTGTTCAGTCCAGTCCTCAGCTGCTGGACGTGACAGTCTATACACAACAGAGGTGAGTGATAGTAGCTTAGCAGCTGTAGATAGACTGCTCAGTCTAGTCCTCAGCTGTTGGACATGACAGTCTATACACAACAGAGGTGAGTGACAGTAGCTTAGCAGCTGTTGATAGACTACAATATCTATTACTTAAATATCATAATTAGGCATATTTGGTACTATTTTGTCCCTCAAAATTTAGTTATATATGTTATATATAATTTATTAAATTGATACAAAAGCATTGATGTATTCCTATATAAAGTGTAAGACAAAGTCAAGTTTAACGTCCATGTTCTTTCTTGTATAGTTCCGCAAGCACCAGACTTGAACCCTGCTCTACTAATCTGCATTCATAAACTTTAGAAATTTGTTACCTTCTCTGCCCACTGAAGCTTTTGACTAAATTTATACAATGGAGTGGTTAATAATTTCCTTCATTACAGTACTACAATTTTATACTAAATTTTTCATAATTCCTACAAGTGAAGCGTACACTGCTTTTATCAGTCTAAAATAGGCGTCTCGAACTGCTGGCTTCATGCTTAGAAGCTAAATACTTCATTGATTGATTGTTGATTTGTCTCTTGAATAATTTTTTTGTAAGTTTATAATTTTATAATTTGATTGCAGATACTAGAAGGCAGTGTTGAACATGTTTCTCTTTATTATTACATGTTTCTCTTTACGTCCCTGACATTGCCTTATGACGAGGAACCGGACGTTAAATTCTTATTGATTGATTTATTATTCTGTATTAAGGATCAGCAGGAGATCCACAGCTTGACGTTGAGAGCTCAGGTTCTGTCTCGCAAAGTCTGGGAGCTTCTAATGCTACTGCCGACCAATCCTCGTCTTCTTGAAGCTTTTAAAAGTATCGTCAATCAGGTGAGTGCTGCAATGATTATAATTTTTATTTGTCAAATTTTTCCTGTTAAGCGTTAGCAGACCTATCAGAGATTTGAGCTTAATGTATACTTTTTTATGTTGATCATTTTAAAGATACCTCAATTTATAATTTCATTCAGCCTCCATTGTATAGTGAGATTTGTTCACTTGCTTATATTTTGCATTAATTAATTTTTTTTTCTGGCTAATCATAATTTCAGCCTTTAGATCTTAAAAGACTAAACTACTATATTCTGAAAATGCTTCATAAGTTATGATTGAAATATTTTGCTTTGTCTTCCTATCACTTTTTAATTGCTTCGCATCTATTGATTGATTTGATTGTTAATAAATATTTTTTCACATGTTAAGTATTATCCTAACAGTTGACCATTGATTGACTGTGTGTGACTCTTTTTATTTTATTTCTATTTTTTATTTTATTTATTTATATTTTTGTGCAACAACGATACTGGCATGTAATAACTTCAGGACGAAAAGATGAAGACAGATGAAGCTGACGGCAGTGTTGCGAAGTCCTCTGGAGTTGATGATTTTAGTGGTGGCAGCGGTTTATTAACGTGGGATAAACTCCTGCAGCCTGATAATCCTCATAAGCTCATCTACTCGCTGCAGATCATCGAGAGTCTCTCCAGACCACCGAGATATCGGCGCAACTCCTACATGGTCAGTTTACTCGTACTTACCTCTATACTAGTCATCATTGCATTCTGTAGTGATGATTTTTCTGATCTGTAGCGATGTGTGCTGTGGGGACATCCCTGACATCATCCTTGGATGAGGAAACGGACGTTAAACCTTTATTATTAGTATTATTATTATTATTATTCTGTACTTACTATGTTGATAAGTTTAAAGACTAGATCCTAACGTGTTGAATGTTTCCTGTCTTGAAGATATGCCTGTAATAGTGCTGCACTGGATTTGAGTTTTGCACCAACTGGTCGGTAGTCAAGCAGGAGAAATGGATCTAAATATTAGCTCAAATTTAACACTGCTTCAGGCAGATTACTCTTGGTTGCTCTATGAGAAAACTGAAATCTTGATTTTGTTAACAGCTTCATGACAGAAGCTGTTATATGTTTTATATTGTGTATCATTTATTCTCTAATTCTAGGAGTCAATTAGCGGCTGTATTTCTATTCATATCGTCAATTAGGTGCCAAGGAATTATCTTCTTAGCTACAAGTATATTTTCTTGTTTATGGCCAGTACAGTATGACATATCTGCGCTTGACCGTTAACCTGACTAAATATTAGTTTATAATATCGTTGCAGGTGCGACCAAGCAGCTCTCAAACGACCAGTATGAGCACAGAGCCTATCTCAGATAGTTCACCTGAAGAAATCTGGTGCAGAAAGGTTGGTAATTAAATAGCATACTGTGCTGGTAAATGTTTTTCAGCAATATCGTTCTTGTTCGAAATTGGTTTTCTTATAAATTCATTGGTCTTATCATTGTGTGAGAGATAGAAAGCAAACTTTTTGGTTGTAATTGTATAGACTGTCGGATGAGACTGTGATAAATTATTATCTGCCGTAATATGCTGCAGAGCTAGGATACATTTATATCTTTTTGCTTGTGTTTATCTTTTTGATATATTTATATCTTTTTATATATTTCTAAGTGACATTAATGACTTACTTTCTAGCCTAAATATAAGCTTTAAAGCCTTGGGGCCAATACAAAATGAAATATGTTTAGCTTAATAATTGTATATGTCTATGAATATGATTTCATTTGAAAAGTTGCATGTATTTTGCTTTATATTCGATTTAATTTAGGGCTATGATTAAAAGTCTGTCCTTTCGTTCCAATATCTGCATAGAAATTTAAAAAATGCATTTTCTTAGTGTGCATTATGTTATTGTTAACAGTTCATTCAGTGCGGATGCTTAAAGCACTTGTTGGATATCTTCATGTCAGGACATCTTCAGCGTAGATCTGCTGATAGGTGGAACGAGGTACCATTTAATATCATCTAATTTATTTACTGTTTAATTGTCATTGCATGATTCTTAGGCCTCCAGTGTTGTATCAATTGTGCATTATTTTTTGATTATGATAGCGTTATCGATGACAGTATGGATGAAGTAGAAAGTCTATATCCAGATGCAACAACTGAGTTTTATTTACTAATGATGCTGCTAATGCCAACACAACTAAGAACATTTAACTGCATTATGGATATAGATAAATGAAATGACTACTTGACTTTTGCAGTTAATGTAATTCTTCAGCTCTGCATTTCTTACTACATTTCTAAGTCTTTTCATTCAAACCATCACAGTCCATCTTGATGGTAATACTGATTGTTTTGTAACAATATATATTTTCTAATACTGGTTGTTTTGTAACAATATTTATTTCCTAATACTGATTTTTTTGTAATTATATTTATTTTCTAATACTGATTGTTTTGCAACAATATATATTTCCTAATACTGATTGTTTTGTAACAATATATATTTCAGGAAATACGGAATTCAGCAAGTAATTATATTTTTATATTTTTTAGATGTCATGCAACTATCATATTCATATAACTCAAAGGCTTTAACATTTGACCTCAGAAGATACTATCTAACGTAGAGATAAAGTAAGATATAAAAGATGCTATCTAACGAAGACATCTTACCCTCAGATATTTCTCTATTATTTCTGCAGTGGTCTCAGGACTGCCTGGCCTACCTCCTGCGGCTCATCGCTCATTTCTCTACAATACAGCTGGACTCTGTGACGGAGCAGAGGACGGAGCCAGCGACTCGACAGAGCTCCGCTGTGAGCCAGTACAGCGGAGCTCTGGGCGGCATGGCGACAGTCGCTGGACTCTGTGGCTCGAGCTCCGTGCTGGGTGGATCCACTGATGACTCGCTGGTACAGCAGGATAGCAGTCCAGCTAAGAAAGGCAGGAGACCTAAAGCTCACGAGAGAATGGTCAGTATAATGCTATAACTGGTGATTGATTGGTGGAACTCTTTGAGTGAGGAGGTTGTGAATTTCGGTGTCGGTGAATAGTTTTAAAAATAAGCTTGATGTTGTAATCACGTATGGTTGGGGATTAAGTGAGCCTTTGGCTTTCTTCCCTTGTTCCTGCTACCTAAGTTTGACTAATGATTGAATAACGAAAGATGGTAGCAGTTCTGGTAAATTCTGGTAAATTCTGATGATGGTGACGTGACGGGCAGTGTGGGTGATATCACTTATTTCTTCAAAATGCAGTCAGTAAAGAATGGTAAACAAACAACGTGCTAACGCATTTATTCAATTAGGTAAAGAAAGGACAACGACAAATACGAGATATAAGAAATTTTAAAATATTATAATGTTTGCTTTTAGAGGAAGTAGCTTAGAGACCTAGGAGCAGAATAGTCGTCAGTTTAAACCTTTTTTGTTGACAGAAATTTAAAGGTAACAAATTATTGTGTTGAAACTATTGTAGGTTATAGCAATTCATTATTATTTGTTCCATTTTCTTTGATATATATTTTGTCCTGATGTTGTATTTTTGTAAGTTGGAAAATATGTCTCCAAAAATTTGCTTTAAAAAATTGTGAATGTTTGTCTTTGCAATGTTTATAATTGTACACATTGCAAATATATGTGCAATTGTACTTATACATGTATGTGTCTGTAGACTGCTCTAGCTATGATGAACGTGTAGGCGGTGGTAACAAGACTTGTGTGTGTGTGTGTGTGTAGACTGCTCTAGCTATGATGAACGTCGAGGCAGTGGTAACAAGACTTGTGTATGTGTAGACTGCTCTAGCTATGATGAACGTCGAGGCAGTGGTAACAAGAATTGCGTATGTATAGACTGCTCTAGCTATGATGAACGTCGAGGCAGTGGTAACAAGACTTTTGTGTGTGTAGACTGCGCTAGCTATGATGAACATCGAGGCAGTGGTGACGAGGTTGATGGACATCATCAGCGAGGCAGCACAGCCTCAGCACGACTACAACCACTGGCAGGCCACGTCAACGGGCCACATTGAGCTGATTCACTACGCCATGTCGCTGCTCATATCCGTGGCTTACACCGGCGAGGAGGCTCACAGAGCCATCACCACCACCCCCAGTCTCTCTGCCTGGCTGCGTAAAATCTCCCTCGAAGCGCCACAGGTAGACTACTCCCATCAGTGCCTTGTGTGATGTTATACATTGATAAGCTGTGGCTATAAAGTGTTACCAATATTCTTGATGGGCTTAAAGAACAACAAGAATTTTTGTTAGATGTTATTAAGAGTAGTTTTATGCCATTCATTGTTTATGGTCATTCGCAGAGGGTTGCAATACCCTTTTGATGTGCATAATAAAATATATCTTAAAATAATATTTAAGATTTATTTCATGATTTCTTTAAATCAATTAACTCGTTATTTCTTTACTGATATTGGCCCGGTGCATCTCATACTGGGCAAACTGTCTCTGACAGTAAGCTACAGTATGGAAACAAACATTAAGCAATTAGTCTTCTAACTTAGTTGTTCTAGTTATTATTGCAAAATATTGAAATTTTTAGTGTTATAAACTGTTTGAGATATTTAACGGTGAGTCTTTCTCGTCTTTTTAGGCTCGGATTCGACAGGAGGCCTGTCAGGGGTTGTATAGGCTGTGCCTGGGCAGATCAGCTGACACCACTGGCTATCATTATCTGCTCGCCATACTAGCTGGGCTGCTGTCCAGTCTAGAATATGCCAACTCCATGAAAGTACCCAAGAAATCGGTATCTATCTCTCCATTGCTGATGTCATATGAAGCCTACGTGACTGAGTTTTAGAAACAATCTTAAATTTCAATTCAGTCTATATTTCATTACATATTAGGGTTGACAGTTAAATTGTAACTTTCCTACTTCAAATCATATTAAATTTTTCTGTCTTTTCAGATTTAGTATCGAAGATAGATTTTAATGTTGACCTGAATCTCGTGGTATTTCTGATTCCTACTTGTATTTATTAACTTTGAAGTATGTCAGAGATTTATTTGTTTTTACTGTTGTTAGAATCAGGAGGAGAAGGAGGCGAGAGGTCCAGGGTGCAGCGACTACCTGTGGCTCGTCTGTCAGCTCGTTGATAACATCAGCAAGGAGGATGTCATCAAGAGCTGGGAACAGGTTTGATCTCATTGCTTTTCTAGTCGTCAAGAGCTGGGAACAGGTTTGATCTCATCGCTTGCCTCATAACAACCTGACAAGGAGATTTGGGAGACCACGTTTAAATTTGTTCCAACCGAAATATATTAATTGCAGTTCATTGAAACTGTTTTTAGCGTTGTTTATATCGTAATTCTTTTGTCCAAACAATGCAACGTAGTAACTGTATGTAAACATTTTCTATTTCTTGATTCTTCATATTTAAACCTTTTACATTTCTCATTTATCAAGGTTGCACTCGAGTGTGCCTTCTACTATTCCAGGGTACACTACAGTGTACGGCTCTTGAGGTTATTAGACGACGTAACGGGCGTTAAATTAGCTGCTGTTGTGCAATGTTTCGCAGGAGGACAGTCCGGTGAACCTCCACATACTGGCGAGTCAGGTCGCTCGCTACGTCGTAACACGCGGCTACTTTGAGCGACATCACCAGGCTGTGGAGGATGACGCACTCGTCGGATTTCTCAATCTCTCTCTGTCCGTTCTCAAACACGATCCACCGTTTAAATCATCTCCTCAGGGACAGGTAGGTTATAGTGTTACTTGTTTAAATCATCTCCTCAGGGACAGGTAGGTTGTTTAAATCATCATCTCCTCAGGGACAGGTAGGTAGTGGTTTCCTTGTCTTCGCGCAAGATGTTGTGAGTACTCTAATGCTATACGATAGTATAGACTGCCAATTGTTATTAACTTTTTACGTCATAGCAGCGATCTGGAATTGAAAGTACAACTCCAGAGAAGTTATGCCTTCTGAATTCTAAATGCATTTCACCATTAGGTTACGATGATCTAGGAAAGTATACTTGATTGTTGTGGTTTTTGGTTTTTCTAAATTTTTGGACAACCAAAAAAATTTGTTTGGGAATCTGAGCCCTAATGTTATAGTTCCATCGTTTTATGTGTTTGTTCGTTTTCAGGGCTATCTGAAAGAAGTGTTTCAGTGCCTGTTTGCACTGCCGTCAGCCAAACAGCGCTATCTTCCCAAGTGCAAGTCTCACAACGCTCGCTCGGCTGCGTACGACGTGCTCGTTGAACTCGTGCGTGGCTGTGTGGAGAACTACGCACTGCTGCAGTCTCTTGTCATACGTCAGCATCACAAAGGTTACTTGTCCTATGTCTTCTAATTATCTGTTCTAAATAATCAGTGCTAAATTACTAATGCCAGATTTTAACTATTTTTATTTTGGAGGCTATGTTGAATCGTATTAATATTTTGTTGAATATTTCTTATCATTTGTTGTTGTTCATCGGTAGAGATAATTCTGTGATGTCGTTTTAATTAATTATTAGCAAGGGATAGGATTTTAACTGTTGTTATACATGTGGTAGTATTACTCTCCTGCTCTTGCTATTCTTTTATCATCTGTTCTGTGAATATGTGTGGAAAGGTTGATGACATCTTCAAGATTTGAACTATCTTGACTCGCTAGTTACGATGTAGAAGCAGTAAGAGAAGCATGTCGCTCTTCATGTCTATTCATATGTGGACATGAAGAGGAAAGCGGAAGACAGAGAAGAGTGAAGGCTTTATATCCCATGAACCTGCCAGTAGGCAGTGCACTAAGAGAGGGGTACGATGTATGCTTTTCAGATGTAGTGCTATTGTTGCTATGTTTAATATACTATTACAGAATTTGCTCACTGCTCTAGTGATGTAGTTCTATACGTGTACCTGTATGTTGCTATGTTAATATACTAGTACATAATTTGCTCACTGCTCTAGTGATATTGTCCTATATGTGCACCCGTATGTTGCTATGTGTGTAATTGCTATTGCATAATTTGCTCCCTGCTCTTGTTATATAGTTCTATATGTGTACCTGGTTGGAGCCAGTGGTGATGCAGGTAAGATACTCGACCGCGGAACAATATGTGCTGGATTCAAATCCTTGGCTCGCCCGTCACTGACATCGCTTTTGAGTGAGGGAAACTGACGTTAACCTTAACTTTTTGCTATGCAGACTCTCACTTGCCGTACTCATGGGACAATTGGCCGCACGAGGAAGAGAGAGCAAAGTGCGGCTACGTGGGTCTGACCAATCTGGGAGCCACGTGCTACATGGCGACCAGTGTACAGCATCTCTTCATGATCCCTGAGGCACGCAAGTGCATACTAGAGGTGAAGGTAAGCAGTCCAGGTGGAAATAGTACTTGTGCTCAATATTTTTTTATTAAATTAAACTTAATTAAGTTTCTCTGTCAACATTTCGATACATTTGCAAAAAAGCTATTAAGCTAATTACAGAATCACCTTGTTCAAGTTTTCCAATTTAGATCATGGGACCAGCACCATTTAGGATCTTTCTCTTCTACGCATGTTTTTTCAAATCGTTTGAGTGGATCGATTTGTGTTGACATGTGATGGGGGAACATTCCAGATGCCATCATCCTTGTATGAGGAAATGGAAGTTGAAATTTTATTATGTTGTTATTATTATTAAGTGTAGCTTCTGTTTGCTGTATTTGAAGAGACTGTTAAGCAGAGCTCATGCCCCTGACCTCTCACAAGGTAAGCGTACTGCCAACTTGGCCATCAACAGATGCATATTTTTTCTATACATTTTACCTTGTACATTAAATCGCTGTGCCGATATGTTGTGGCGCTTGTGTAATGTCACTTAGAGCAATGGTTGCAGGTCACTGATTGATTGATTGCAGCTATCAGGTGAAGACGTGCAGCATGAGGATATACTGATGGAACTGAAGCGAATGTTTGCGTTCCTGCTTGAGAGTGTGCGCAAGGCTTATAACCCTCGCAGCTTCTGCCATGTCTACACCATGGACCATCAGCCACTCAACACCGGCGAACAGAAAGATATGACAGAGTTCTTCACTGACCTCATCACCAAGCTGGAGGAAATTAGTCCTGAGCTGGTACGTTCAAGTGTTGTATGTAACTGGAGGAAATTAGCCCTGAACTGGTATGTTCAAGTGTTGTAAGTAACTGAAGGAAATTAGCCCTGAGCTGGTACTTTCAAGTGTTGTATGTAACTGTAGGAAATTAGTCCTGAGCTGGTACATTCAAGTGTTGTATGTAACTGGAGGAAATTAGTCCTGAGCTGGTACATTCAAGTGTTGTATGTATGCAATGCTGTTGAATTTGCTTTCTCTTTTAAATTCTTTCGTCAGCTTTTGAAACAGTTCAGAAAACTGCTGAGAGTTGGAGCTGTGTTGAAGTTGTGTTTGTGCTGCAGAAGACTGTATTTCTGCTGGAGGAGGCTATGTTTAATATATTTACTGGTATTGATTTATACATTATTTATTTTCTGTGCAATTTATTGTATCTTCATTTTACCTGGAGCTGGATACATAGAAGCGTCGTTATACTGTTTAACCGTGTTTTCTGCTTACAGAAGCGTCTAGTGAAAGGCCTGTTTGGAGGAGTGGTTACAAACAACGTTGTCTCTCTTGTGAGTATAGATATACCTGTTTGCACAGTTTTATTTTATTTTTATTCAGTTTTTTTTATTAGTTGTAGAGTAAATTAATATTAAGTGTAGGTTTCTTAAGGAAGAAAGAGATTTGCATTTTAAGTCCTCTTCTGTATTAAAGGTATATGTCTCATTATGCCTCTTTAACGTCCCTCAGATCATCCTTGTATGAGGAAACGGACGTTAAATCTTTATTACTTATTATAATTAGTTTTGATCGTCCCTCTTGCACTGTGTTTGAAGAAAAACGTTCTTATATATAAAAAATGAACGATGCAGTCCAGACATCTGCTTAATGATCTATTTACTTTATATTTTTAATCATTTTTTGCCGCTTTATGAATACATCCTGACTCATTATTGATTAGCGATTGATAATGAAATAGATAATTAACATTTATAACATAATTGAAAATGCATGTTATGTAAACTTTTTATGTTTCTATTTGCAGTCACCAAAATGGTCAAATAGCTAGGATTTAAATTAGCATTAAATGATCTAGCATTGATATTAGACTATACTTAAATTAGGCCTATAATTACTTAAATGGCATTGAATATTCTAGTATTGATACTAAACGATACTCTCTTAGTGCATTGCCAACTGGCAGGTCCATGGTATATAACGCCTCCACTCTTCTCTGTCTTCCGCCTTCCTCTTCATTTCCACATATGAGTGGGTCTTCAAATCATCTAACATACCTAATCTCGGCCTGCCCCTGCCTCTTTTTCCTTCCACTCTACCTTCTATGACCTCTTTTAATAGACCTTCCCCCTTAGAATGTGTCCTATCCATCTCTTCTTCCTATTTCTTAATACATTTATCAACTATCTATCTGTGCCAATACTCTCCAGGACTTCCTCATTTGTAACCCTCAGAGTCCAGCTAATCCTCTCCATTCTTCTCCAAATCCACATTTCCAATGCCTCCAGTTTCCTAATATCTTCCTTCTTTAAGGTCCATGTTTCACATCCATACAATAGCGTGGTCCAAACCAAAGTTCTCACTATCTTTATCTTTGTGTCTTTCTTTAGACTTTTTGTTAATAGTTCTTTTCTACTACCAAAGGCCGCTTTTGCTTGTGCAGTCCTACTGCACTAAGCGATACATAATGACTTAAATGTCATTCAATGTTCTAGTATTAATACTAGACGATACATAATTACTTATATGTCATTGAATGTTTAAGTATTGATACTAGATGACACATAGTGACACAAATGTGCATTGATTGTCAGTTGCTTTTATTGAGAATGTAGCTCATATTCTGCATGTGTACAGGACTGTCCTCATGTAAGCAGAACTAAAGAAGAGTTCTACACTGTTCGATGTCAGGTCGCTGATAAGAAAAACCTCTATGTTAGTAGGCTCAATATTAATTTCCTTGAAAGATTTGGAAAAAAAACACTCATGAAGAACAAATATAGTCATATATTCATCTAGTTGTTAAGCTTGTTGATTTAAAAAATAATTCTTTTCTAATATGAACTATGTGTGTGTGAATGTTTTAACAGTGAAGAACTTATGAAAAAAAGAATAAGTGGGAAAAGTAGGAATTGGTTGCTATACAACTATATATGTTATATAGTTATTAAAATATTATGAAGAACAATTTGTGACATTCTATCACAGCAATATTGTTTAGTTGTTTGATTGTACCTCGTCGTTGGTCGGGAATTGTGGGACTTCTTTATAGTTTTCGATGTTGTCGTGGATTATCACCGCACTGTAATGATGTGTTTATTGGTGTTTATGTGTAGGAGTCTCTGGACGAGGTGACGGTGAAGGATCAGCTGGAGGGAGACAACATGTATACGTGCTCTAAGTGTCAACGCAAAGTTAGAGCAGAGAAACGGTTTGTTCTCCGCTAGTCTTTCTGCTGTGCTTCGCTAGCATTGTTGCTGTTGTACTCTGTGTCTGACTTCCTGTACTATCAAAGGGTTCTGTTATGAGTGCGGTATTACTATGTTAGCAATCAGAACAGGTTTGCCCTTTGTTATCACATTCTATATTCGACAAGATGATGATATATTCTAGCTGTCTAGTGTGTAGAAGTTTAATTTTATTTGTTGCCTTAGAAATATGATTTTGATATAAAATAGTTTTGTTGCTTCGCTAACTGGATTTGAAGTGACTTTTTGTTGCAGCTGGCAGTTTTATAAATATTTGTGACAACATTCAGTGGTTTTGTATACTTACCTTTGCACTCTGCTGTTTTCTCGTTAGATCCTGACAACTTGTTTAATCGCTGTTGCCATTATCGTATATTTGTTGCTAGAGCGTGCTTCAAGCGTCTTCCGAGCATCTTGTGCTTCAACACGTTGCGCTACGCATTCAACTACGTGACTATGATGAAGGAGAAGATCAACACTCATTTCTCTTTCCCGTTTAGACTCGACATGTCCGCTTATATGGAACAGAATCTCATTCATACCGACAGGCTTGAAGGTTTCCTTCTGTTTACCTCTTCATTATATATTACCTCTTACTTCATTACAATATTTACAGTATTACAGTAAATACATCAGACTCTCTTTTGATATGTGTTACCTGTATATTAACTAAATTAACTGAATCATTACAATGAATACTCTCAGTCATAAAGCGGAGAATTCATCATCTTCTTTTTCGTGTAATCCACTCCTTTATTTTTCTCTACTCTACATTGTTCGTGGTTTAAGAAAAATAGCATGAAAGGCATAATTTGCATAAATTCTACGAGTTTTATATAAGATCAGCTCCTTCTGAGTCATAAAAGACTTCGTCATTGACTGATTTGTGTGTTGTAATTGATATTGGTATTACATGTATATATGTTTATTATAAGTATTTTGTACATGAAAACAGGAACGAGTGTTGCTGGATAGTGTAAAGTTCCGCTCATATGTAGACATTTTTACTAGTTCAGATAATAATTTAAATGTAATTGTTATTTAGCTTATGATTACTATTGAATTCTTTCTGTAAAGTAGTCTCGAAGACAGAGTTCGGCCATGACACTGCTATATAAGTTTTTTTCGTTGTTAATAATAATAATAATAATAATAATTGGTGTATTTTAATTCAGATGAGACATTGGAAGATGGCGATGTGGACGAAGATGAGGTTAAGGGAGCACAGCAAACGTCTGACAGCTGCGAGTATGACCTAATCGGCGTGACGGTTCACACTGGAACCGCTGATGGCGGTCATTACTATAGTTTTATTAAAGAACGCGGATCAAGCTCTGCCGGTTCTAGGGAATCCAGCTCTAGCACTGATCTCGGAGACATGAATAGTCAGGATAAATGGTATCGTCTACGTGTTATTTTATTCCTTTTGGTAGCTCTTGATTTATTCTTAAGTCTGATTTAAATTAATTGAAACTGATTGTATAGCTAAAGGATATTAGTAGTAACTACAGTTTGAGCCTACATTTGCTTCTAACTACAGTAAATAAAAATTAGAAACTCACTCTCTTTCAGATTAGTTTTGTAAAATCTATAAAACTGGCTTGTAAACGTAGAATATACCAAAATCCAATATTTAAGGTTTATTTTTGTCTAGTTTGTTCTAGTTTTATTTAAATTTTTTATTTTACACGTTGTTTGTTGGAGCAATAGATGTTGCATTTACCAAGTTAAAAAGTGAACATATTTGCAATTAAAATCAACCCCTCGACAATTGCCAGGATGATGAAAAAGCTCTCTCCCTTCTCTCTCTCTCTTTCTCTCTCTTTCTCTCTCTCTCTCTCTTCGGCTACAGTGGTGTTATATGCTAGCATATTTATTTGCTTAGGTATCGATTTAACGACGCCGAAATCAAACAAATTGACATGGCTCAGATACCAGCCGAGAGTTTTGGAGGAGAAATGACGGTAAGGATTGAGAATGTAGGTGGCTCGACTTTCTCTTTATTTTAGTTTTAATGTGTATAATGTATATGTAATGGAATTATGAATAATTTGTAATGAAATTAGGAAAATTTGTAATGGAATTACGAAAGATTTGTAATGGAATTATGAATAATTATCCATTAGCAGTATTTTTGTAATTATGGTAGACTAAACCGTGTAATTGGTTGTTGGAGGCACGTAATATTGGAGCAGCCTCTGAAATTAGAATATAAACATTACTGAATAACATTATTGATTAAACGGACAAACAATAAATGTAATAGTGTCCTACAGTGCTTATAGATTTCCTGGATATATCTCTCTCTTAATGCACTGCCCTCTGGCAGGTACATGGTATATAATGCCTCCACTCATCTCTGTCTTCTGCTTTCCTCTTCATGTCCACATATGAGTAATACAAAGAATTCATTATTTAAAGATTTTCCAGGCTGTAAAGATTTGATTTTATACTTTATTTTAAGGTTTTAGCTAACTAATAATGTGGAGTAAAACTCCATCACTAGCTATTTAACACTTGTTTGCTAAGATAGCTTTTCATGGAACATATTTATTTTAATGGGAATCTTGAGTCGTCTAGTGCTATCATTTTTATGATATCTGATATGAATATATTAATTATTTAATTTATATAGCACTAATTCACTAATTAATTATATAATTATTAGATTTGTTAGATTTTGTTGTAAGGATAATTTTCTGCTTATGCTGTGACTATTTAGGCGTGACGGCCATCAGCGCCATTTAAAGTCGTCTCCAATGTAATGGAAGGAATGTAGTAAAATAAATATAATTAAACAACATTGATGTTTATTGTGTTGTAAGAATTAATTTGTAATTAACGACAAAGTTTAATGCAGGAAGTGCAGCAAGTACAAGAAATAGCATGACGTTTGGTTTAGAGTGAGACTCTTCGGATGGCAAATTGTTTATGTCAGTGAAGCAAAGGAATCCTCAAAATAAACCAATGACCATAGATATGTAAACATGCCTTTTGTACGTATGCTGTGTAAGGATGTGGTAATTGTGCAGAGTAAAACGTACGACACTGTAACTGATAAATTCATGGACTTCTCCTTTGAAAAGGTAAGAACTTGCACCAATTAGATTACATAATGCTGTAACTTGTTTTTTGTCTTAAATTTCTACTTAATTAATTATTTTTTTAAACTAGTTATTTTTTAATGTCTTATTTACCGCCTTTCAACTCAAATTAAATAATTAATTTTTTTTAAAGATTTATTCTCGTATGAACGAGAGTTCAGACTCTTCTGTTTTCATCTTTTAATTTATAAAGGCAACGCTTAGGAAGGCAGTGGAAAACCACCTTAGAAGCTATATTATTCCTAAGCTATAGGCTAAACTAGGGTGTGGATAAGGCATTGCCATTTTTGAAGGGATGAACTCGTTAATCGATGGTGTGCTCGTTATGGAGCGTGAAAAGCAGCATGTGAGTAGGAATATGTACTTTGGACCTGCCACTTGGCAGAACACTGGAGAGAGTGCATAAAGTAAGTGTTTTGTGCGACTTTTGTTGCGTCAGAGATGCCTTTCTGCTTTCTTTTCAGAGTTTTTTTAAAAAGGGATAAATAGACTTTTGTGGTTTTCTTGCACGCAGTTCTATAGAAAACGTAATGCTAAACTTTTTGCAACTATAAATCTCTATCTGACCTGTGTTTACTTGCTACCACTATTTGTCATATGATTTTGTTGCACCACCAGACGCACAGCGCGTACATGTTGTTTTACGAGCGCATGCAACCGTCCCACAGCGCTGCCACTAGTAGTGCCAGTGCTCAGGAGAGCAGTGCTACCAGCTCACAGGCTGCCGAGTGCTCAACACAATCAGACCTGGTAACGCTGGGCTCACTGAGAGGGGCAGGGATTGTACAGAGTGGAGGCAGAGACTCAGATGACGACGACCAATCAAAGCTCAAGATAGAACTGTCTCCGGAACTGTCAGATGTTTGTTTTTTCCTCTTTGCGATAAATGCTTGCTTTTAGTTATACTTTATGGTGAAATGCAGAGTGTGTATTAAAATTTCATTAGCTTTTGTAATGTACAGTGTTTCAGACATTGTAATTGGATATAGGCCTTGTCTTATTATACCTTGGTGTTACTATACTGTACATTACTACATACCTACATACAAACATACATTACATTACAATGCATACTAACATTGCGAAGACATAAAATTATTTTTGGTAAAATAATCAACAGAAAAGTCAGCTACATTTTAGATGTGCAAGGAACTACATGAGTTATAGAAAAGAAACCTTAAATCAGAAAATGTTTAAAATAATAATTTTGCTCTCTTACTTTTCCTATCAATGTGCATTCTTGTACAATTCATTAATATATTATATTTTGAAAGCTATATTTATAAATAGTGTGTATCAGATGTAAACTTAGCTGTCATTTGACTGAGCTTAAATGGAGTTTGCAAAGTAAGTGAAATAGCTAAATGCAAATTAAGGAAACTGTACTAATGTAAGAAAGGAATTATTGTATTTTCAGTGGATTTGGCAGGATAACCAGCATTTCCTCCAGGACAAGAACATATTCGAGCATTCATACTTCACGTTTGTACTTTAATTTTGACAGTTTGTACATAGTGTACTTTATATTGCTTATATGATATTAGTATTTTATATTGGTTATCTATATATGTGTACTTTATATTGAACATCGTTCAGTGAGCCCAGTTTTGTTCTCTGTTTCTTTAAAGTTTATAGAAAGCTTTTGAAGCATCCATGTATTACTTCAAACGTATGATATCAACAGAGGAGTTAAGAGTTGCCCTTCAGTAGACCGTCTTTAAGACGCCTATCCATTGTGATCTGTTGTGCTGGTACTGAGCAGCTCGTCTTGAATTTAAATATAAATCTGATTCTCTTTCTGTGGGAGATCTCCTCTCTAAATGTCAGTATTGCATACTGCTAATTTACTTGTCTATGTATATATGATGCGTTATGTCATGTCATGTGATCATCCTGGAGCTTGTTCCAGCCAAAGATTTTTTTATGATGTTCCTACACAAAACTCTATTCTTTGCCATTTCCTCGATGTTCATTCTTTTTCTTACTTCTGTTCTTCCATGTGATGCATTATAGACAAGTTTATATTACATATTTATAATTCTAAAGCTTTGCAGTATGTTTGGAACTGATTTGGCATATATGTGTAACTATGTGACGTATTGAACACAGGTTTATGTGGCAGATCTGTAGTCTGGTGCCCACCACCCTACCACGCGATGACCCAGAGCAGCGCGTGTCTCTAATGGCCGCTCAACTCAGTGCTTCGTTTATTCTCGAGACGTTGCTTCACGCTAAAGAAAAGGTAGTTTTGCTGACATACTGCAGCTGTAAATTTTACAGTGCTGTCTGCAAATTCGTTATGATTGGACTGTTAAAGTTTATTATATCTTTAGTACAGCTATGATTTCATAAGTTTGGTTCATATGAAGTTTAACAATCTTAAGAAATTCCTTCATACAATTTACGTGTATTAGGTATATCAATTGTAGCCTGTGTGGTTAAGTACTACTGATACTTTTTTTTTTTGTGATGATGTGATGTATGATGTGATATGATGTGTTTATTTAAGCCTACGATGCTTCAGTGGATATAATAATGATATGTGTATTTATATGATATGATATGTGATGTGATATGATATGCTGATATGTTATGATGTATATGATTAAGCCAACGATACTGCAGTGCATTGCATAGTGATATGTGTGTTTATGTGATGTGATATGATGATGTGATGTGATATGATGATGTGTTATTATGTGTTTGTTTAAGCCTACGATGCTGCAGTGCATTGCATAGTGATATGTGTGTTTATGTGATATGATGTGATATGATGTTGTGATGTGTTATTTAAGCCTACGATGCTACAGTGGATAGAGCTGTCGACAAAGCTCTTCAACACTGACAGGAGATGCTGTGAGGTATGTGGTTTTTTATTGCGATAAAAGGTTTTACTATACTTTTCTCTTTGTACGCAAATATCTTGTATGAAAAGTATAAAATTGCAACATATTAAATAATTTAAAATATATTTCAGCAGCGTATATAGATATAGACAGAAAGTTTTAGTGTATAAAAGTAAAAATATAAAATGCAGCAGTTTAAAATGGTTGTCCACTTTGTAGATTGAACCAGTCCTATTTCATTACACGATTGAGCCAGTGTAATAAATATATGAGTGTGTGAAATGTTGCAGTGGTTTCTAGACACGATGGCTGAAGACGATTGGTGGCCGCAGCAGCTTCTCATCAAGTGCCCCAATCAGACCGTCAGGCAGGTTCGTGCCCCGCTCACCTAGTCTTGCTACTAATTCAATATCCTACTACACTTTCCGTTGTAGGTTGAATACAAATCTCTTCCCGCCATAGACTTTTTTTCGTCTTGCCTGACTGTATTTTGATCACCGGACTGACACCATGGACGTTAAACCTTTATTATTATTATTATTGCTAGCAGCTCTGAATCTATTTACTCTTATGATACTCTGATAACCCAGTGTATGCAAATACATTGTAACCTGCGATTTGGTCGATTAGCAAGACTTTAGAAAAAGAAAAGATACAAACTCAAGCTTTTAACTTTTTAGACAGTGACATATAATTTTGAATGTGTAATCTCGAGGTTGAACTCCTGTAGGTTCAATTCCTGGCTGGGCTGATCAGAGAAGAAAACTCCCCGACATTTGCTGGACCGGATATGGATATTTAATGGATGAAAAATGTATTACGGTTGAAACCTGGCGTATAAAGAAAGAAGCAGTCTCGAAGACGGGTCAACGGCTATGACACTGCTATAAAAATTGTCGTTTAAAATAAAGTTCTAGAAATCATCATGAATAATCGTTGTCGCTTCAAGCTAAAATAATTTAATTTTAGCCTAGCTTGAAGCTTGTTACTGTACTGTTGTATCTGCGTAGATGTTTCAACGTCTAGTCATTCACGTGATCAATCAACTCAAGCCAGTGCACAGTAAATCCTATCATGCGCAACCGGGCTCTAACAGGTTGGTCCAGTCTTAGCTCTATCCTCTATTCTCAGTTCATAGGATTCTGACCTAGAGCTTGCCTTACATTGAGATGAGATGAAGAGCTGCACAGCATCAGAAGATCTCAACTTCACAGCTAGCAACCCTAAATTTTCTATTATTTATAAGTTTATATCGTTAGTTATAAGTTGTAAATCGCTTGGTTTAGAAAGAAGCATATTACCATTTCGTAATTGGGACTTTATTGAGTGAGATCAGTTGTTGAGTAAAACATTTTATTCACCAACATCAGTATATATATTATATTAACAGCATCACAAATACAATTGATATATTGTGTAATCTTTTAAATTCATAAATTCATAATTAGTAGTGTAATCCTGATTTTGACAAGTTATTAAACATTTGTTGAACTTTCATTTTAATTAATATATTCATCAGACCAAGCTGTAGCAGAAAAATAAAACAAATTACTTAATTTAGAATGTTATGTTATAAAATCTTGAAGAGAAGTCAGGATCCTTTGACCTGAAAATTTGAATTCTTATCAACTTTACGTAGGCTCATGACTATCTGACCAATACAGTACTCCTCGCAGGGTTTATTGGAACGGTTGTTGTATGTGTCTTGACTTCAGCTCAGCTTTGTTACGTTACAAAGTTGTCTGTATTGTGAGTCGCTGCATGATTTGTGAGTAGTGATGAAGATGATGAGGACGAGAGCGCTGCTGCTGTTAACACTGCATTTCTTCAAAACAAGACCTGTGTGGCACGGTTCATACGTAGAATGCTCGCCATTGTACGTACATACACAAGTGCTGTATTTTATATTTCTTGGTTAAATTATTTATTATTATTATTATTGTAAATATTTTTTTACTCCGATGTAAAGAACCTGAGGTTTGATAAAAACTATTCAAGCAATATGTGCTGAATTGCCACCCGGCTACTCAAGGTCATCAATCGGCTTAAAAGAATTGTTGAAGCAGACTGCATTAAATCTTTACAATTATTATTATTTATTTGTTTTTATTATTATTATTATTATTATTACTATTATCTACTAAATCTATGTTTATTGTTGTTGTTGACGTCCCTGACATCATCCTTGTATGAGAAAACGGACGTTAAACCTTTATTATTTATTAAATTATTGTTGCATCTTAATTAATATATTTCTGTCTTATTTTGCTTCAATGGATATTAGCTTATTAATTATGATTAGTTGCTTTAGATTGTTTATTAACTTGTTTTGTTCCATCTAGTTAAATTATTGAGTTGTATCTTTATAAAAACCATACAAATGATGTTTATCATTCATACTGCACTCGCGCTTATTCTAATTGTAATTATTTTGTCGCAACTTTCCTATGCGTAATGCTTTTGCAATTATCCTTGCTTGTTAATCTTTTCCACGCATTGCTTAATAACTGGATATATCACAATAACGTTTAATATTCACCTGCTGCGTCATTTCTCAAGTTTTTCCGAAGGCTGAAAGTTGATTCTTGCCAACCCAAATCTCTCTTCTCTTAGTGCACTACCTACTGGCAGGTCCATGGTATATAACGCCTCCACTCTTCTCGATCTGCAGCTTTCCTCATCATTTCCATATACGGGTGGGTCTTTAAATCATCTAACATACCTAATATCGGCCTGCTCTTGCCTCTCTTTCCTTCCATTCTACCCTCTATGACCTCTGTTCTACCCTCCAACCTTAATGTGCCTATGTAGTTATGACATTATGATCAATGTGCGTGTGTGTGCACGACACAGCTGGAGCACGACTCACACTCTCAGTGCAAGTACATGTCAGAGTACTTTGGACTACTGCTGGACGTCGCTCGTATGGGAGAGAGCGAGTGCCTCTTTCTGCTTCAGATAGACGCCGTCTCTACCATCATACACTTCTTCATGGGCCACAAAGCACAAGAGAGCTACGTATGTATCACACACATTTCATTATTTTATATGTCTGTTATCATTCCTCAACGGACAGGAGAGCTATTTATGTAGTTTATCATCAGTTATTTTACTTAACTGTGTAATTGTCTGTGTAAATGATAATAATAGATGTAGTATCATTGCATGTTTGTGCTGCTAGGATATTGCTGGTAGTAGGAAATTATTCTCCCATGAATGAATGAATTGATTGATAAAATGATTGTTCAGATGAACTGGTTAGTTGAAGATAATGTATTGATTGGTCTGGTCCTATGATGTGTGTGGTAGGAGACAATTACTTTCTCTTTCTGAGTTGCTTGATAGACGGATTGATTGGCTGTTCAGATCGACCTATCAGATGAGGACAGAGATGTTGATGACGTGATCGCATTGGCTGGCAGTGTAACGGGGGCGGGGCTAGTAGAAGATAAGTACTGCCCTGTGGCCCTGGAGAAGATGATCACTCTGATCACAATGCTCGTGGAGAAATCTCGTCGTGCTGATAAACATCTGCACCTCTCTGACAGAGATCGGCATGCTCTGATTGGTGGAAAGGTTTGTCTGTGTTGGCTTGCTCTGATTGGTGGTAAGGTTTGTCTGATGGCTAGCTCTGATTGATGGAAAGGTTTGTCTGTTTTGGCTTGCTCTGATTGGTGGAAAGGTTTATCTGAGTTGGCTTGCTCTGATTGGTGGAAGGTTTGTCCGTGTTGGCTTGCTCTAATTGATGGAAAAGTTTGTCTGTGTTGGCTTGCTGTGACTGATGGTAAGGTTGATTTGTGACGTCTTTGTGATGTTTTTCTGCAGGTCATTACTGAAAAATGAAGTTAATCCTTCACTGATAGTGCAGTACGTAGATGATGAGAACTAGACTAATTTTGTTCATTGGCAAGTGATATTTGTGGTAACTTGTCTGGAACTATATTTATAATACAAGCTTCTGATTGGCTGCTGTGTGTCACTCTTGATCTACTATCTATATTTTCATGTATAATCGATTTATTTCGATTGTAAAATGTGATTTTAATTTATTAAATTTTTAATTGATAAATCTATTAATGGCACATCTAGTACTGTAATTGGTTGATGTTGGCAGGGATTTCCGTTCTTGTATCACCAGATAAAGGACATGATTAACCTGAAGGCCACGAGCAATCTGATCATCTGCCTGACGAGATGGAATGAACGTCTGGCCGTATCGGTATTTGCTTTCTCCCTGGAAACTGATTTAATTTGCTGTAAAGACAGAAAGATTACAGCTTAATAAATTAAAAATTGCAAAGTTGACAATATATTTATCTTAATGCTACTGTGTTTGTGCGTATTTTATTTACTGGATGGAGCTCTCTGATGGCAGTATTTAATGTAGCCTGTCTTCTGATAAAAAGTAGCTTTTAATTAATGAAGTCCAGGTTAAGTAGAGCAGATTGCATTAGCAATAGTTGTGAAAATCCATACTAGTAAGTGAAGCTCTGAATTATTTAATGGAACATGTAAAAAGTAAAAAGAATTATAACAGCAAATTTAAGACTTTGGGCGTAAAGTATTCTTCAAAATACTCTTTTATTTCGTATTTGTTGAAATGTGTATATTACATTAATAATACACACATTAATATAATATAATGTGATATTATAATATCTTAATATTTTCATTGTTTTGCTTCTGATCGCAGATCATTCAGATGATATTCAGCTCCATAGCTCGTCTGGGAAATGAGGTTCGTATTTGAACAATGCCTTTTCTATTGAATCTTATTTAATTATACACAGTAAAAATTACTTCATTTTAAGCAATCATATTTGAAAATAGTCAGTTGATGTAGTTATTGGATGATATACTTTGATTTAATTAATTATTGTTTGTTTCAGAAAGTTAATCTCTATGACACTTAGCTTATAATGTACGTCAGCCTACTTTCATCAGGTCTTTACTATTGGTGTTTTCTGTATTGGTGTTTTATAAGAGCATGTTGATGTTGTTGTAGAGTCAGCCATTTTTCAAGTTGCTGGGGATGCTGGTTGAAATGAATGGAGGCTCACCAGGGCTACCAGTCTTCATGAACTACGTCATACAGAAACTGTGGGAGGTGCGCTATAGTTATAACAACATTTAAGTGGTGAAATTATAAGTGCAAAATACAGGTGTTGTGAGAGGTAATAAGACACTGAGGCAAAGAGATAATAAGACACTGAGGCAAGAAGAAACCAACTCAGTGACCGTAATAGTTAGATGAAAGCATATATATTCTCAAAGTATTCTTAATGAGCGTAAAATCAGAATTTGGAATATGTGGCTTTGATTGCCACGTGGTGGACGATAATAAGGGCAAAGATAAATAAAAGTACTCTATCGTAATATAAAAAATTGTAATATTATATTTAACTTTTAATTATATAAAATATATTAATATATATGAATAAATAAAAATATATATTATATATATATCATCCGACACCGACATCGCCACTGGCTGGAGCCAGTATTATAATTATATTTAACTTTTTAATTTTTTACACAACTGTTATAAAGAGTAACGACTGGTTGTGTGCATGGTCTGCAGGTGATCAAGGTCTGTCCTCAGCCGTGCCTGGAGTGGTTGTCCACTCAGGTGGTGCGCAACAAGCACGCGCACGCCTGTGTGCTGGATAACCTCGAGGTGTGGGTGGAATCACATCTCATCTCTACAAATAACGCTCGTGTGAGAAACGGTATGTCTCTAGTTCTACTGCGTTTATCTAGCGTGCTGGTCTCTCTGTTTGCTGTGAATACGGCGACTGCTCGTTTCTGATATTGTTAATAATAGTAATAATAATTAATTAATAATAAAGGTTTAACATCCGTTTCTTCGTACAAAGATGATATCAGGGATGTATGATTGAATAAATAATAAATAATAAAGGTTTAACATCCATTTCCTCATACAAGGATGATTTAAGGGACGTATGGATGATTTACCTGCGCTTGTTTGATAGTGTAGAGAACAGTGCTGGTAGTGCAAGACTTTGTCATCTTGTGCGCTTTTGTAATCACTACGGGTGATATAAAATACTGCTACGTCTCCTACAGCTACTCTTGAAAATTGAATTTCTGGAAGACTGACTGTGAATTTCTGAAATTACAATTAAAATTATTGATGTATACGCTTGATCGCGAAATACAGTGTGATGCATTTCATGGCTGACAACAACCAAGTACTAATTAATAAAAATTCCTAGTTAATATTAAACATTATAATATATAATAATAATAATAAAATATAAAATATTAATAATATTATTAATATTTAATTATCAACGCTATTTCTGAGATGATGGCTGTAAAATTAGTATGTGTACTGTTTAATATGTATATATATAATTACAATGGGCACTGTGTAAGTAGATTTCATTATGGCTAATATCGGTGTGATTGATTGATGCAGCTGCGGCGAACCTGCTGATTGCCTTGATACCGAGCTCGAGCTTTCGTCAGGGCTTCAGATGTAGTCGCATGTTGAGTCCTCACAAGGACCAAATTGTGGTACGTATACGTCAATATGTCTGCTACTCTGCTATCAACAAGTACACGTGGCTAATACCACAGGCTCTACTTTACTGGGAGTCTTGTTTATCGAGTATTAGTTTGGTAATTGATTAATCAGTCTGTCGAACATTAAATTATGATGCTGCTTATTATGATGATGGCAGTTAAAAAGATATATATCTATTTTAACAGATGTAATCATACATTTTGTCTTTATTTTAAACTTGAACTATCGATCAGTGTTAACGCTTTTCTTTTATTGCCTTGGATAAATGGATTCGCTCAGTTCTTGTCAATTTTTACAATGGCATAAAATATATTCTAGTATTTTACCAATATGTATTAGTATTTCGCCTGAAGCGACCCTGTGATCGTCTCTGGGTGAGAGTCTTGAACACCCTCGTTGTGTGTTCTGTTACAGGTGAACGAAGAAGCCATTGAAGTTCTACATATCGTCTACAAACACCTGCTGAAGCTGCTCTGTCGCACTCGACTCTATGTCGGTCAGTCTGCGCTACTTACTCATTTCATTGCTCTAACAGTCATCTGAGTATGTAGCATTTATTAGTCACAGTTCTGATTTCCTGTATTTTCGTTATACAGTGCAGTACAATGCAATAAAATTTAACGTTCAGTTCTTCACCCATAGTCTATGTCAGGGACTTCTCAAACAGAACATACAACTGCAGGTTGTTCGACGCATCTCATTTTATTGACATCGAAAAAAATTAAATAGGTTCAATGAATGAATGTATAAAACATCAGTTAATGCTATTTTGTTATGAATTGTATGAAATACTGGGCAAATTTCTAGTAATTTTTTTCATATACTGTATTGTATCTCTGAAGACATATTGTCTCCGCATTTGTTTTCTGTAGCTATAGAAGGGTGATGTCATATGCAATGACTAACTACTTCAACAACTAGCTTAATTACTAGTTTTACTAGCTTAATTACTAGTTTAATATCTACTTTATCCATAGATTTGCCTTCTTTATTTAACAAATTTTTATTTATGCAATGGTAAAACTTACCTGAGGGGCATAACAGATGACAACTTATAGATATTGTGAACTACACTATTGATCTAGGTTAATGGCACTTGTCGTCTGTGTGCCATATAATCTAGTAGACGTTCAGCTACCGGCTATGGCACTGAGAAGGGTTTGATGTAAACTAAACTCTTGTGCTTTATATAGATGCACAGGTCCACGGTACAATGAAACTGGTGCCATACTTCTCCGTTCTCAACTACTGTCTCATTTCAAAGACCGAAAAATTACTGGTTAGTAACAAGCATTGAATTTAACTCAAACCCCTTGGTAATTAATTTAAGTTAATAGAATTTAAATTAAACTCTATTAAATTAAGTATGTAATTATAAATGTACAAATAAGCTCTATTGACACTGGAGTATACTATATGAATGTTTTTTCATAGATTCATATATTTTGCTATTTTTATATTTGTCGGTCTGCGTGTTGATTGGTAGGTGCTCAGTTTTAACATAAGTTTTCATCACGTCGCAGATATTTCTGTGGAAAACAGAGCAGACGTAGAAAAGTTTATATGAATTTATTCCATAGTTCTGCTGCTGACAATCTCTGTATGTGTATTTGTTGTATGCAACAACAGTTCTCCAAATACTTCATGGACCTCTGGCAATTGTTTCAACCGAAGCTCTCTGAGCCGTCCATTCCTGTGCATCACAACAAGCAGGTCAGTGATTCACTCTGTCTCTTATGATTACTTGATTCAATGAGAATACAGGTAGTATGATGAATCAGATGGGGAAACGGACGTTAAGCCTTTATTAGTAAAGGTTTAATATTATTTTACTTCCGTCTCCTCATCCATGGATGATGTCAGGGGCGTCATCCCTGGATGAGGAATATAATTAGTATTGTAAGTTTATTGACTGATTGATTGACTGACTGCTTGATTGATTGATTTATTGATTTATTGATTGATTGATTTGTAGGCGATGCTGATGTTCTGGCATCAGGTGTGTTTGGACTGTCCTGAGAACATTCATCTCATCATCAGCAATCCTGCAGTTACCAAGAACATCGCATTCAACTATATACTGTACGTAAACCCATCCTCTCATTTATTCCTGTTTATCGTCGTAAAGTTAACTCCAGTCTAATCGGGTTTTCTATTTTGAAAGCTTGTCAATTACTGAGGCACTGAATTTGAACCATGCACCTACTTATCCTTAGTTGGAAAACTTGCCAACATTCTACTGACTCAATCCTTAAACAGCTAGAAATATCTATGACTGTATAATTGAAACAAGTAACCATTAACACTTAGCTGTTTATGTAGTAGAATTTCAGCTCGTTTACGTGCGATATCAATATTTAAGTAAGATATTCACTTAGCACTGTGAGGAAACATAATATAATGAAGCTTAGCGTAATATTTGGGTAGAGCTGGTAAAAGCTGACAGTAAGCTCTGCTTGAGGTCACTGTAGTCTTAATCTCCTGCTGTAGCTGTTGCGTACTAATCCACTTTCAAACCCTCGTGCGGATTACGTCTAAATGGTACTCTTAGTGGCAGTGGCCATGACTTTAATTTGATCTACTGACATTTTAGTGCCTGATCATCATTCTGATCACAGAAGTTTATCTTGGTATTAAAAGGCTTCTATATTCTGTAGTGTTGGACAGAGTGGAATGCCTTGAGAAAGTATCATTGCTCGACTAAGCTACTGTAGCTATCTCCTCAGCACATTTCTTTTGCAGATTGGTCTGGGTGAAATTATCTGTAGTGATGTGTGCTGTGAGGACGTCCCTGACATCAACCCTGGATGAGGAAATGGACGTTAAACCTTTACTATTCATTTTTATTTATTATTACTTCTTGCTACAGGATATGTGCGACCTTGCTTCTAGTCGTCACCGGCTTGTGTTGCTCTATGTTGTCATTAACGATGTTGTTGTTGGTACAGAGCGGACCACGACGATCAAGACATTATAACAGTTAACCGCTCGACCCTGCCGGCGTACTACAGCATACTGCGCATGTGCTGTCAGCAGTCGAGAGCTTTCACCCGACAGCTCGCTCAGCATCAGAACATGCAGTGGGCCTTCAAGAACATCAGCCCTCATCCCACCCACTACACGGCTGTAAGCTCCGCCCACTTACTAATGTAACCCTGACATTATTAGAAATAATAAAATTAAACAAGAGGTTAATCAGTTATAATATAATATATTCGCTCTCTCTCTTAGTGCACTGCCAACTGGCAGGTCCATGGTATATAACGCCTCCACTCTTCTCTGTCTTCCGCCTTCCTCTTCATTTCCACATATGAGTGGGTCTTCAAATCATCTAACATACCTAATCTCGGCCTGCCCCTGCCTCTTTTCCCTTCCATTCTACCTTCTATGACCTCTTTTAATAGACCTTCCCCCTCTTAGAATGTGTCCTATCCAACTCTTCTTCCTATTTCTTAATACATTTATCAACTGTCTATCTGTGCCAACTCTCTCCAGAACTTCTTCATTTATAGCCTTTTGAGTCCAACTAATCCTCTCCAATCTTCTCCAAATCCACATTTCCCATGCCTCCAGTTTCCTAATATCTTCCTTCCTTAAGCTCCATGTTTCACATCCATACAATGGTGTGGTCCAAACCAAAGTTTTCACTATCTTTATCTTTGTGTCTTTCTTTAGACTTTTTGTTAATAGTTCATTTCTACTACCAAAGGTCGCTTTTGCTTGTGCAATCCTACTGCATATTTCCGTCTCACATTTCCCGTCATCGTTTATAGTATGACCCAAAAATTTGAAACTCCTTACTTGTTCCAATTTCGTACCATTTATTAATATATTAGTAAATTATAATAGTAAAATAGTAGCTGTAGGTTAGTAATGCTCTAATAAAAAACTAATAGTGTATTCTTGTAATTAAAGAACAGAACTGTAAGCTCAAATTAACTACATCTCTGCTAATGAATTCTTTTCTGAAACAGTTTAAATTAGATTCATGCACATAAGTTTGGAATTGCACTGTAATTGTTCTGCATTTATGAGGACATTTTGTTTTTCCAGTAGTAAAATTACATATTTGTGGGTTGTAAAAAAAGGATAACTAGCCTAGCCTAAAAATAAAAATAAATTTGTTAACAGATACAGATATATACATGTATGTTAACTTAAAGTAAATCTCATACTCCAGAATGTCTAATCTCTGAAAGTATCTCTAAGGATAAGTATCGCTTTATGGCATTCAATATAATCTATCGCAGGTTTTATCACTAATTATGCTTATAAAGTGTTGCTGTTATAGTTATAGATTTTTACTGTGTCATTAACCAAGGACAACACAGAAGAGATTCCTTAAGTTCCTGTTAGTTGGATTGCTAAGCCGATTGCTTGCTTGAGATTGGGAGAATGTCGGTTCAAATCCCTACCGTCTTTGATATCTTGTGATACGTAAAGCTGGTAAAGCTAATATTAACATCAGTTTTCTCACTCGAAAGCGATGTTAGTGACGGGCGAGCCCAGGATTTGAACCCCGCACATACTGATCCGCGATTGAATAGCTTACCGACATAGCTACTGGCTGGAGCCAGTAGCGATGTCGTAGTGTAAAGACATCGCGTAGTGTAAAGTTATATTAAACTTGGCTTTACTACCCAGGTCTTTCGTGAATGCTTGTTGAACCGTTACAGTGGATTGTTATTCTGATTTCTCAGTTATTGTGCGTTGTTAGGCTGTGGAGGAACTGTTTCGACTGATGTCACTGATGGTAGCTGTGTATCCGGACAGCTCAGAGGAAGAACTCCGAGCGGTCGCAGTGTTCCGCAAGATTACGATTGGGCTCTACCTGCAGATCATCGACGGGCGCACTCAGTGGCAGACTTTGCTGTCGTACGTATTCTGTAGTCCAATCAGAATATCTCTTTTTGTTCCTTTAGAATATTAGCTATTTAGTTTCTCTATGTAGTTTATAATACTTTTGTTAATTTTCCGTCTTTCGAACTACACGTGAACTTCTGCAGCTGTAATTTTGAATGACCTATAGAATTTCTTCATCCTTCACCGTAGCCACATTTCCATTGCTTTTCATTTTTTCTATCCTAATCCTTTATAAATAGAGGTTTGTGTTTATTTAAAATTCCTGAAGGACTATTGTTGTAGACTTGTTTAACATAATGTTCTTGTATTGTAATTCGTTATAGAGCTTTGAAGATCCTAGTGGAGAATAGCGAGGATAGACTACAAATTGTTCAGAATGGCGGTCTGTCTTTATTATACGAGGTGAGGAACGGAGTTAATTCTATTAAATAACCCAGATAGTTGTAATTCACAGAGTATGCTGCTTAGTTCCTCATAGTGGAATTTTTTGTAATTTGAAAGTGAAATCCTGCTCTAAGTGGCCTATCCAGATTCTCTGAAGCTAGGACTTATTGGGAAATGAAAGCGGCCTGATTTTTAGAGTTAGTTCAGAAAAATTGAATTCGCCGGCAACTAAGAAAAATCAAGAAGAAAATAGATAAAGCACAGACTCATGATTGAGTGAATGGACGTTCTTTCTTGTGTTGTATTTTATTATACTGGATGAATCAGTGCACAATAGTTTAAGTGTTCTGTGAGTTCTAAGAGTTCTCAAGTGAGCCAATATCTTATTTAAATGATTCATTGAGTGATTTATTTGAATGATTGATTGATTTTTTTGATTGATTAACTGCTAGACGGATTCATGAATTAAATAGAATGTCTTAATAGTGTAGGGGTAACATGAAATTCTTGAACATGAACATGAACTCTTGAATGATTGATTGATTTTTTTGATTGATTAACTGCTAGACGGATTCATGAATTAATAGAATGTCTTAATAGTGTAGGGGTAACATGAAATTTTAAGTGACAGATCCTGCGTTGAATTGAACTCTCGTGGGTTCAAATCCCAGCCGCGCTGATCTGAGTGAAAAATCTTGAACATTCACTGGACTGGTTATACGGAAAATGGACAAAAATTGCCCAACGGTTTAAACATGTGGTATTAAAAGTGATAGGAATCAACATAGTTGATTATTTCACTATAATGCGTGTTTACTTTTTTGATTGATTGTGCCAGTCGTTCACGACACTGTACATGATGCACCACGAGGCTACAGCGTGCCATGTGATGCACGAGTTCTCTGCTCTGCTGAAGCTCATCGCGCAGGTTCTGCAGACAGCGCGAGAGTTTGTGGATGAGCACAAGAGCAGCAGCTCATCTACGTCTGCTTCTAACAACGCTCAGCAATGTACGCGTCTTTAACTCAATAGTAGATTAAATGGCGTGCTTAAAATTTAAGAAGATACCTTAATAAACTGGCTGGAGCCAGTGGCGACGTCGATAAGATACTCGACCGCGGATCACTATATGCGGGGTTCAAATCCTGGGCTCACCCGTCACTGACATCGCTTTCGAATGAGGAAACTGACGATAATCTTAGCTTTTTACTTTTTAACTTTAGGCATTCTTCATTTTAAAATTTCAAATACTACGCATTTTTAAATGTGTATATGTAATGCATGTAGCAATTAATTGCCAGTTATCATTTCAAAATGAAGTTTTTTATATTATACTGAGCTAAAAAGTTAGAAACATGCTGTATAGGTTCAGAATATCATATATCCAGTAAAGCCATGAAAGATATCAATTTACAAATGTTTTCATTTTACTATACGGTTGTGGTTTTTTCAAAATTTTGTAGTAGCCGAAGTGAAGCCACATTTGAACAGCTGGAAAGAGAGAGGAGAATTTTCTAGAAAGTTATTAACACTGTTAAACTCATATTCGCATCCTGAGCTACGAAATGCAGCTTTTGGTTTGTGTTCATGTTTTATAGCATTTTAAGATTTATTTTAGTTTATGTATGTTGTATTATGTATTTTAGTTTATGTATATTTAACTAACAGATAAATGTTTCTATATTTATATAACAACTAAAACTGTGCTTTACATTGTATCTTAAGTAAAGGATGATTAGATTAAGATTGCCGTTGTGCTTGCTGAAGCAAATTTTCTTCTAAAGCTGACGCTTCGTTTAGTGTGGTTATGATGATAAACATATGTGACACACTTATACGCTGGGTGACTAATAATTATAACTCGTTTGTTCTTCTTGTACAGAGGCAATTCGGGCGATGGTGCGAACGTTTCAGATCGACTGTATAAACATCATCACTCCAATCCTCATACATGCGCATACGACATTCCAGGACAGCAATCAACCTAATGCTGGTAATGATGTGCTTTACAATCAACCTAATGCTGGTAATGATATGTTTTACAATCAACCTAATGCTGGTAATGATGTGCTTTACAATCAACCTAATGCTGGTAATGATGTGCTTTACAATCAACCTAATGCTGGTAATGAATGATGTACTTTACAAGTTGACCGGATTGCAAAATATTTACTCTATTAAGCGCTGTCAAAATCTGCCACCTAGCTAAAGCATATAATATTAGGGATTAAAATGAAAACTTTAATTCTGAAAAATTATATACATCGTTTTACGCACATTTACTACTATTTAAAATGTTGATCAAATGTTAGCAGTATATGAAGTAATGTGAACGATGTCTTTTAGAGTCTATTATGTGTGAATAAGATTATGCGATTTTCTGCTTTTTTGCAAGTTGCTTTCAGTTTGAATATTAGCTTATCTATATGTCATTCAATTCTATCTTTTGATATAAATACCCTCTACATCGTCAATGGATGAGGAAACACATGATAAACATTTGTTATTATTTCATCTATACCTTGATTTCTTGCTAGATTCTCTGCTATGATTTGACTTTTAGGTTTAGAATTAGTGCAATATATGTTCAAATTAAATCGTATTTCTGGTCTTTAAGCTCTAAGACATGCTGTATACAATCCTGAAATTTGGTACGTATGATGAATGTTATGCAGCTGCGATGGGACCATACTTTCCACGCCTAGTGCCAAAACCTCTACTACACAAAGCTAACATCCGGTGTCAGAGGCCTCAGTTTCAAATGTTCCTCAGTGCCCAACAGATGGAGACTGCCACGGTACAGATATGTTTTTTGAATATTAGCTTACCTATATGTTATCCAATTCTATCTTGATGTAGATAGTCATATATTTACGAAGATCTATCTTTCCCATCTCTCTTTTCTATTCAGTGTCCATGAGCAGCGACCTGCGCCTAAACCTCCTTTTCTTTAATTCCTTTACTTTGGACTGATTTTCTGGATTTTGGCATTTGCACCATTTTTGGACCTTCTTTTTGCTCGCTGGCTTGATTTTGTCTCAATAGTGCTCGATGCTATCATTGATGACTGTATCACTCTAATTGTTGTTATTATTATTACTGATTTGTAATTTCTTCTGTCTTCTATAAACATCAAGTTATGTATGACAAGCTATTAAAGTTGTGGCTATTGAAATTACTGAGTCTAAAGCTATTGAAGTTTAACAGGTTATATTCTAGGCTCAGTTCTCTTAGACGCATGCTCCGGTTATAAAGCAAATTTTATATAGATTCCTAGGCTGTGCGTATAAAGCGGATTGTATTGCTGTTTTTTAACTTACTGCTAGATGGCTTCGAGCATCATTGACATCATAAATCACATAAATATCATTCTAAGATATTCTTTGTTAAACAAATAACTCATAAATGCTCTCGTCGCTCGATAAGTTATTTAAGTGTTTTAGCAATTAATTTGGAATATAGTGTAGTTATGAAATGTACATAGAACCTGCATTATGAATATTTACTAGAATTGTATTGCTGATTAAAACAAAATTGAGTGTGTATTGTGACTATTCATTAGATTCAAACATTTCAAATAAAATAAAAAATTAATGTAAAGTATAATTTTATGTTTAGGGAAACGATGCAGCCTATGACCAAGCCATGATAGAATACTTTGAGCCGTATCATCACTTCGTAGACTTATTGGTTCGAGTAGCCGTCAATCAGCAGCCTGTGTCTGAGCAAGTCGTTAAACTCAGTGCAATGGTAGCTGTCGAGGGCGTGCCTCTCAGGTTCCAGCTCTTTGCCAAACTTTGGTTAGTAGCGAAGCTATTCTTAGCTCAAACACTTTCTCCACCTACATAGGTAAATTTTATTATTTTTTGTTTTATGATAAGCTCGGTAAGAGTGACCTTGTAACGCCGCACATATAGCGTGACATCATAAATTATTAGCTGCGCGGTATTCTATTGTTTATACTTTAATATTTAATGACTTTATTATCGATTGACAAACTGACTGACTGATTGACTGTTTTACTGATGGTTACTTACGTTGATTAATTAATTGTTTGATTGATTGATTGATTGATTGTAGGTATGAGATCTATCAGTCGGAAGCGATAGATCGTAAGTGTATAATGATGCTGTGCTCCAGTGATGTTCTGATAGATTACATGGAAGCGATACTGATTGATGAGAGAGTGTCGCTCAATCTTCCGCACATTTACCGCTTCTTCTGCACGTTCTTTCCTAAGGTATCCACTCTTCTCATTCCGCGATATTCTTCAGAAATTAAATAATTAATTGGACAATTAATGAAGTTCTTAAGTGCACTATTAGACATATTTAAGTACATTCAAAGAAATAATTTAACGTATTACTCAGTTTGATATGTTCAGTGAGGTTGTGTCAGGCTGTAGTTAGTTAACACTATTAATTAGCTTTAAATTTCTGATTAGTGTGGAATGCAGATCTATGCTTGGAATACCGCTCTATTTTTTTCATATGCTTAATTATGGTGTATTTATCATTGATTTATTTATCGATTTATTTACATATTTAGGTTCACCAGAGTCTGTTGAGTGACCAGATCAATAAATCGATGATGGAGAGTATTGTGAATTCTGTAGAAATCAATCGGCCCAATCAAGACGACTCGTCGATGAGTCAGAGAGAAAGAGAGAGGATGTGGGCCACTATAAATGGGGTAGAAATTGCCTATTAATTATTCAAATGGATATTGTGTAAATATGTTTATGCATATTAATTTTGTGTGAAATCTATTACTATAATTAAGGTTAGAGTATTATATATGTAGTTTTGTTAAATTGTATAATTGAATGACAAACAATTAACAACGAAAAGTTATATAGCAGTGTCATGGCCGTAATCTTCAAGACTACTTTACAGAGGTAGTTCAATAATAATAAACTAAACAAAAATTGCTTTTAAATTTAAATTTATATCTGAAAAATGCCTACATATGAGTGGAACTTTAAATCATCTTGCAACACTCCTACTTGTTTTTATATACCATATACGTATAATAATAGCTACTACCAGTTTATCATTATCATCATCTTCCCTTAAATCCCAGTTTAACCAGGGTCGGGATACGAATAGACTTTCTCCAGTCCTCTCTGCCCCACACCATATCATCAGTCAATCCCCTATTTTTCATGTCCTTCTTAATTACCACATCCCACGTCAATTGTGGTCTACTTTTCTCTAACTTAACATCCTGCTCTTCCCTCCAAACTCTCTTTACTACATCCTCATACATCCTACTGCCAATATATCAAGTTAGATATATTACTATTATTACCAATCAATGTGTTGATATATTTCACTGACCTGTGGCAGGACATGAGAACTCTCCAGATGATATTCTCGGTGAGACGCCCCAGACAGCTCCACCCCTCTCTGCACAGTGGACTGAAGCACTACCTGCACCTGGGACAGGCAGCCCAGCGTCAGGCAGAGCAGGAGCTGCTTAGACTTCAAGAGGAGGAGCTACTCAGAGCTGCTGACCAATCAAAGAAGAGCTGTACTTCGAAGGAGGGGCTTGGAAAGGCTTCTGACCAATCAAAGAACGACTGTGATATGGAGGCGGATAGCAACACCGAGGGAGCTGCGGTGATGAATGTGGAGCAAGGCGAGGATACGGTAGAGAGAGGAAATCTTTGTGACGCTGTAGCGCAGAAAAACAATAATAAAGAAGTGAGCGGTGATTCGAGTGAAACGAGTGGAAATGAGAAAGGCGGTACGATTGCGAGTGAACTGAAAGATTTGCCACAGGCAGAACTTGCGAGTTTTCAACAGAAAGCAACTGCAATGGAGGTGGACATTAAGGATATACTGGAGGGTGAGTCTAGTGAATCCTATATTCAAACAAATAGTGATCTAAGCTCATCAAAACAGGGTGTTTGCAATGAATCAGACGACGTTATTAGTGGTTCGGGTGAATTACCAGATCATGATAGTGCTCCACAGGTTGGAAGTAATGCTCCACAGGGTGTAAATAATGCTCCACAGGGTGTAAGTAATGCTCCACAGGATGTTGGTAATGATGCACAGGGTGTTTGTAAATCAAATACAGCCGATCAGTCATCAACTGTAAAGGTCAATCAGGCAGCCCACGATTCTGCTGCAGCTATTGTAGCAGAAGCAGCTGCTCAGGCCAGCAGAGCTGCTAGGATTCCTTCCATTGCTAAGCTGGTAACCCGGGAGGCTAATCTCTCGCTAATACAGAAATCTCACGGTGACGGTAAACCGGAAGTCTTTTCTTCTTTCTCAGAACCCAATGTCGTCCTGTCTCCGTCCAAGAGAGGTTGGACTCCTTCTGGTGGTGAACCAGTGAAGCTGGGATTGAAGCCGGTACACAGGGTATCGCCTCTACAGATGCAGGCAGATGATGGGCTGGAGGCATCTAATCAGATCTCTAGTTCAGATGTTAGCAAGACTCTGCCGTCAGGCTCTGAAGAACTGTTGAGTAGCGGTGAGGGTGAATCAGCTTGTAACAGCTTATCTAGAGGTAACTACTTCACTGGGTATTTGTGACGTATTCTAAGTGCATGCATAGAAAGTTAATTATTTTGCAGGAGACGGTATAATATTAAAGAGTTATTTTTATTCGTGCATAGGCATTAAATGCTTAAGTTTAGTTGAAATTTTGCAGTTATAACCTAAATGTAGTTCTATACTTGTCATGTATACAATTTTCTTATTTTTTTATATTTTTTCCCACATGCTGATGCTGTTCTTCAGCGAAGCTTTTATCCCTCTTTATCTTCTGATATTCTGTATCCCTTTCGTTGTTACTTGAACTGAGCCGATGACTTGTTGGTAAGTTGTTCGACGACAGTAAGGGCACAGTTAAAATCCAATGCTCTAACCGTCACTGATATGCTATCGAGCAGGAAACTGACGTTAAACTTATCTTTAGGTTTTTGTTCTCACTCTTCTAATCAACACATATTGTTTTAAACCATCCTGGAGTGAATATTTTTGGGATGACATCATCTGAGGAAACGTTCATTAAGCTTTTGTGTTGATAATGATTAAGGTTTTTAATTTAGCAAATTTAACCCCCGGTTGAATGGCTCCTTTGTTTGATAAAATGAATCAAGCAAAAAGACTTGTTGTGTAGCAGCCTGGATACTCGAGATCATCTTGTATAAAAGTGCCACAAAATCATACACCGCTAAAATGCTTTTATTATTGTTTTTGTTATTGCTATTACTCTTATTATTAAAATTATTATTAGTATATTATTAATTATTATTTTTCTGATTACTGTTATTATTACTCATTGTACATATAGACGAAAATGAACTGCCGGCCAAGCGACGCAGGACAGAGGTGGACGCTCCGATCATCTCAGCCGCTGTGAAAGATAAGCCGGAGGTAGTGAACGTGGCCCAGAAATCAGCGACAGAGGAGGATCCTGACAGTTCGAGTCATCAGGACGAGTCATCGGCTGACGTCACGTCGTCCTCTATTGACGTTGACAACATCGCTGACACCGCGGAGTCATCGGAGGAGGAGATGGAAGAGGAGAGGCGGAGTGGAGGAAAGTCAGCGGAGAGTGAGAAGAGATCGGCTGCAGCAGTGAAGAGAAGACCTACAACTGTCGATCAGGTGGTGAGGAGCATCGAAGCCATACTGCGCATGATGATGCCTAGCAATTAGCGAATCTATGCCTCGAGCCGTACTACTAAAACTCTAATTAATTACGAGTGAGGAGTGCTACAAAGTGTTACCAAGCGACCAAGTGTAACCATGTGTTGAGTGACCTAGCGTGCCGGCCTACAGTCGCATAATAACCTTCAACTGAGCGGCTCGACAGCGATGTGTCAACCAATTGAGAGTCGAGCCATTGATCGTCAAGATAGGCCATTAGGCTTAGAGCAAACTGTTGCACTCTTCTTACAGTCAGTGGGACACACTGACGGTTGTCTTTAAGCCATTGACAACCAGTTAGGCAATCAGTTGAGAAATTAAGAAAAACATGTATATGTAAGTAAATGATAAATGCGTATGGCACTGTAGCAGAGTGTGAAATATCTTAATCAGGCATGTGAGCGAAACGAGAAAAGCAGAAAAGCGACTACAGTATTACTGACTGAAACGATACTTTGTGACGATACTTTGTGACGTGTCATCTAGTAAGTTTTGATTGATGATTTATAGTGCCTGTTGAGAATAAGTAATTTAGTTGGTTACTTCATTAATAAACTGCTCATACTCACTGTTATAACATATACAAAGTACTATTGCAGAATGTCTAGTTACTTTTTGGCGGAATATGTTAAATACAGATTTTTCGGCGATTGTGAAATTAAATAATTTAGTTGGTGTATTTCATTTATTAACCTTTCACTGGTCTAACTTAATACGAAGTACTATTGCAGAATGCATCGAAGGAGATGTTAAATTGTTCTGCGATTGAGAACTATGGATATATGCTATATAGAGCTGCATGGGCGAAGTTTTAAATATACATGCAGCCTGCGATGAAATAAAATTCTATAATTTTACTTCAATTGTGAAGATTGAGTTTTTCTAAAAGTAAGATTAACTTAGTTTTAACAATATTATTTACTGCTTTAAATATGAATAATGAAATAATTTGTGCGTATCTTATATAACCAGCTTCAAATAAAATCATAAACCTGTTGGGTATACCCTGTGTTCTGTGATTGCTGACTTATTACCCGCATTCCACCTCAACATGTGCCAATTTGAAGATATATGAATTAAATGCTGAAGATTTTACTGAACCATGCTAATAGCATGCTATAATGCTAATGGTATGCTATATTGCTAATGGCATGATACAATGCTAATAGCATGCTATAATGCTAATAACATGCTATAATGCTAATAGCATGCTATAATGCTAATAGCATGCTATGATGCTAATAGCAGGCTAAGTTGTTTTCCTATTTGAAATTATAAATTGTTACACCAGCTGTGGCCTTCGAACTCCCACTAGGCTATGGACTCCCGATGACCGACCTGCGCTACTGTAACATTCAGCACCAGAGAGGCGCTGTAGTGCTGTGTCCGGAGTGATCTAGTGATTGGTTACATATTATACTTGACGTTCTATCGAGTGTATGAAATGTGTATCTAGCTTCACCAGAGAGCGTGGTACTGGGCTCAGTATCTAATAGTATGACTTGTCTGTAAAAACGTTGTGACTGTTTGTGCATTGTGTACTGAATGCAGATAACGCTCTCAGTAAGTATTCATTATTTAATTAGCTGACATAAACTATTTTACAAAGAGAAGTATTTCGCGTCGTTTTATCGTCACACAGGAAGTCAACAATAATAATAATAATAATAATAATAATAACAATTAGAGTGCTACAGTAATCAATGACAACATCGAGCACTATTGAGTCAAAATCAAGCCGGCGAACAAATAAAAGATCCAAAAACGGTGCAAATTCCAAAATCCATCAAATCAGTCCAAAGTATGAATATTCAGTTGAACAATACTATCACTTCAAATCGGATCAACTGAATTGATCGAAGGGATAATTTATTATAATACCCGTGTTATATTCGAGTTACTGAAGTATGGACCAACCGTTCACTGCACGTATCGTAAAAGGCGACAAAGCACTAAGCTCCAAACCGATGTCAGAAAGGGCATGAATTAGGTTGGTGAACGCCTAGGCTCCTGAAATTGCTACACAATTTTCTAAACGGAATAGAAAAGAACGTCTATTCGAATTCTATCCTTATACATGGATTCAAGCGAAGAGAGAGAGAACTATGTTTATTGAAGTACACATACAAGTATACATACAATCACAAGGTCATCAAAGAGGGCATATATACCCTATATATACCCTATCTATAGGGTATATATACCCTATCTAGTTGACAGCCAGCAAACACGCAAAAACAGCCAAACATACATGTACATTTAAAATTAGCAAAAGTTACTAGCGAAAAAGCAGTAACGACTAACCGGCGTGCAAGTTCGAAAAACTGTTGTACAACAATTGATGGCATAAAAATGAAACCACAATTATTGAAGCAAGCAACCTAAGTAAAGACAGAAATAGCACGATAATTGCCAACATTAAGATATATTTATCATTACAAAATACTAATTAAATAGCTTTTGTATCTCTTGTTGAATAAATTCAAAGATTTACTATTACGAATTTCTAAAGGAACATTATTCCAAATCATCACACAATTAAAAATATAAGATTTGAAGAAAAGCTTGCTATTATTAGAAAATATATAATTAGTGCTTGACAGTCTAGTATTGTAATAACGATTTTGATGGAGAGAATTAAAGATGTCACGAATTGCCTAGATATCATACCGTCAAAATTAATACACTTATAAATTAATTTACTTATAGAGAGTATATAGAGTTGAGATACAGATAATTATTGAAATTAGCATATAATTCTTTGACATTACAAAACCTGGATTTATTTTGTAGAGTTCGTAAAATTCTATTACAGGAATAGTGCAGAGGCTGTAATAACTTAGAGGTTGCTTTTCCATAAATTTCTATACCATATTGAATGCGCGAATAAACAAGAGAAAAATACAGATTTTTACGGCATCCCTGAGGTATGTAGTCCCTTCGTCTGTAAAACATACCATTTAAGCTATTAACCTTGCTTATTAAAGCATCGATATGATTGTTAAAGGTAAGGTTCTCATCAATTAGAATGCCCAGAAATTTAGTGATTGAAACTTTACCAATTGAACAATTATTTAATTTAACACACATATCATTTGCCGTAATGTTTGCACTATCGTCATCTGTAGGAAAAAATAATATATATGCCGACTTGGAACAATTAATTGTTAAACGATTGCAGATAAACCAACGACTAACTTGTGAGCAAGCCTGGTTAGCTGCCTGGTACAGTTCTTCAAGGTTGCTACCGTGCACAAAAAGATTGGAATCATCAGCAAAAAGTTTTAATGTGGCATTGGTGCAGGCAAATTGTAAGTCATTAACGTAAATTAAAAACAACAATGGTCCTAATATTGAGCCCTGGGGCACGCCCATTCTGATATATTTTATATCAGATGGTATATTTCCTATTACAGTATATTGCTGTCTGTTGGACAAATATGATTTTAACCAATTATAAGCTTTACTACGAATACCATAATTAGATAATTTAAAGAGCAAGATACCATGGTCGACTGTATCAAAAGCTTTACATAAATCTAAAAAGATGCCCATAGTTTTACTTTTCTCTGCATTTTTATTTGTCAGTAAATTGATACAGCTGAAAAGTGCATCACTTGTGGAATGGCCTTCTCTAAAGCCAAACTGGCTGTCAGATAAAGTATTGTTAAAATTAAAGAAATCAACCAGGCGTTTGTAGATCACTTTCTCAAAAATTTTGCTCAAGTTATTAAGTAGAGAAATGGGTCTATAATTAGATGCATCATGATTACAACCCTTTTTAAAAATAGGAATTACTTTAGCTAGTTTAAAACTTGTAGGAAAGAAGCCTTGCTCTAGAGATTTATTCATAATAAAAGTAATTGGGTTGATAATGTATTCAGCACCGAGCTGAAGAATTTTACTGGTTATTTTATCATGTCCTGTGGCATTACTTTTATTTAGGCTTTGAATGATATTGAAGATTTCATTATTGATGGCTGGGTATATGAATATAGAATTTGGGAAATTTTCAGGAAGGTAAGACTGGTAATCATTTGAATTATTTGGTATTTCATTTGCTAAGTTAATACCGACATTGATAAAGTAGTTGTTAAATTCATTCGCCATTTGATATTTATCATAAATAAAACCATTTTTAGAGTAAACTCTATCAATAAAATTGTTAGCTATTTTATTTTTGTGGCTAGTGATGTCGTTAAGATTTTTCCATATATTTTTAGCGGAATTAAATCTTATATTTAATTTATCGCTGAAATATATCTTTCTATAATTTTCTAATTCCTTTTCCACTGATTTCCGATAGGCACGATATTTAGCTTCATCTTCAATACTTTTAGTTTTTTTGAAAAGTAGGTAGAGAGAATTTTTTATTTTGATACGTTTTTTCAATTCCTTTGATATCCATGGTTTGTCCTTAAAACTTTTTCGAGACAGTAGAACTAACGGAAAATTGCTATCAATGGCGTTAGTTAAGGTATCAGTTAGGTAGGCGACCGACGTGTCTATCTGATCAGAACTATAAATGGGTGTCCAATCAGTAAAAGAAAGTTGATTTTTAAAAGAATTTATAGCCTTTTTAGAGAAAATTCGTGTCGTGGGTCGATCACAGTAATTTACCCTTTTCTTGTTTGCAGTTATAGAAGATGATGATGGCCAATTTTTAGAATTTTTTCCCCATCTATTACTGTATTGGAGTTAATGTTTTGAAGTCAAGTATTCACGCCAAAACTTGCAATTATCAGTATAAAGTAGCTAATCAATCAGCCACATGAAAAACTATAAACTAACGACCTCAGATCCAAGCCAGTGACTTTTTTGCCTCTAATACGTTAAAAACTCTCATTCAACAAATACATAGATACATACATGTGGTCTTTTAAGCTGAGATTTGATAATTTCTCGTGTTGTGCCCGGGCTACTGAAGAATAGGCTTGTAGTAAAGGGCAACTGCAAGCACTGAAGAAGACAAAATGCATCCACTTGAGGTGTCTGATTTTTCCCGGTCTATAGGCTAGAGTAAGGTGTGGGTATAGCATGGCATTTTGTGAACGTATTAACTCGTTAATCGATGGAGTGCTCCTATGGAGCGTGAAAGCAGAATGTGAGTAAGAATCTGCACCTTTGATCTGTCGCTTAGCAGAAAACTAGAAATAATTTGATCTTATTATGACGATATTCGAAAAACTTTAACCCAGAATTCTAGTATTCACTCGTAAAGTATTATTTAAGATTTACCGTAAATATATTTTGCAAAACAAAGATATTTATTGCAACAATACTTCCATATAAAATACAACTAAAAAAATAACATGTCCGTCCAATCATCATTAATAAACGTAAAACACATACTGAAACAATCCACCTTGATGACATTTATCGCTATTAGTCCTCATATCTAATCCGTTAGACAGTTTACTGAGCTCGTTACCAGTCCTGTGAATGTGTGAGATTTTTCTCTGATCACTCAGCCAAACTGGACTTGATCCCGCAATCTCAGAAACAGGCTTTTAATGTTACATGACGCTCTACACACTGTGCTATCTATACAATTAAACATTTGACTTAGTAGACTAGGGTCGTGGACGTAGTAAAACTGTCAGGAGAGCTGATCTGACAAGTCGTTCTGTGTTGTATTTCTGCCAATGAGTTATTATGTAACCAGTAATATCCTCGAGGTTATTTTACTATCGAGTTCGTTGTAATAATAGAAAATGACCTCTATCATCGCATTATTTCTGATTTATTTGTTTATTTTTCATCGCACGGTATGGCTAGCTTCTAAGCACTCTATAGATAGTGTTGCGCCGATTTGAGTTTTATCTTCACAGAGCATATTATGTTCAGCGACGTTATCCTTTTTCTGAAGACTTTTTGTACGACAACGAACCGGTGCAAAGTTCTCTATAATATCATGAGCCGGTGTTTCATTAGTTTGTTCATGATTTGTAGCTAGGCGACTGTCCGTATGATCATCATTCGTAGAGTCGCTGCTAGACTGACAAGTGTTCGAGATCTCATTATCTGTGCTAGAATTGTTTGATCGTGACTGCTGCAGAATTCTCTCCAGATCGAGGATGTAGTCCATCACGTGTTGTAACAACTCAACCTTACTTAGACTACTAGCTTGCTGCTGACGTCTGGCGGAAGGAATGATCCGACTCAGTTTTCTCAGGTAGTTTTTCACTGCCTTCCTGGCGCAGCGACTAGAACTGGTCAGTCCGGAATGTCTTGGAACTGGAAGATATTTGTTCTTGTTCCAGCCTAACGGCTCCAGAGCGCTCCTGCACTGAGCTCCGATGAGCTTACCGTTAGCTTCAGCTCCCATGTTGGTTGATGGTAAATACGCTACAAATAAATCCAAGCCTCCCTGATTCTTCATCAATATTATCTGTACATATGACATAAAAATGTATACGATTAGATTAAAGTGAAGATATTTTCTTCATCAATATTATCTGTTCATACGGCATAAAAATGTTTATAATTAGATTAAAGTGAAGATATTTTAGTTAGTCAGATTTAATCTAACTTTATTCAAATTTAGACGAAATGGTGTATGCCTATATTGACCTCGATTGAAGTGTTAATATGCATAGTAGAAATAGGTGCATATCCTGAGGTGATATGTTACTCTACATGCATCCAGACACTGGGTCTGAATGCTTGTAGAGATCTCTTAATTATAGAATGTCGTAATAGCGTATGGGTAACGTCATGAAGTTTTAAATGACAGATCCTGAGGTGAATTGAACCCTCGTGGGTTCGAATCCCAGCCGCGCAGATCTGAGAGTAAAATCTAGGACATTCACTGGACTGGTTAAACGGAAAATGATCTAAAATTGCCTAACGGTTTAAACATGTGGTATTAAAAAGTGACAGATATCAACGTAGTTGATCATTTCACTATAATGCGCGTTTACTTAATATATATATTGAATAGGCAATCCTGTGACATTCGGTCCTCATTCGAATATTACTTAAATTAGTATTCAACCTTATTAAGAAACCGCGATATTTAAACTAAATCTATCTTCAGAAAATTATACATAGAAAATTTAGCTATGAGTTAGTTACCTGTGGTTGCTCTCTACAAGCAGTAACTTGCATAGTTCATTTGACATTTTGCTAAATATAGGTAGAAAAACTTAATTAATAAATTAAATTAATTATTATAAAATTAAAAATTATTATAATTAATTATTATAATTTATTAATTAATTATAAATTAATTAATAATTTACCTTTCCTTTATCAATGTCACTGAAGATCCTGTTGAAATGAACTCTTTATAAAACTGTATATAACTAACACAAACTTTAACTAGGCTAAATGTCTTATAAACTAAAACAGTACCTTCGAGTAGCTGACAAATATCTAAAGAAACTTATACACCTATTACTTTTGCGTTTAATTCGTATGCCAATCAAGTCTAAATATTGCAAATAAACTAATACTTCCAATGCCCAACGCTAAGCTGATATGACGCAGAGATATCTGCAGAGCTTTATATACTCTGGTTAGAGCTGCTGGTTATAACACCTGCGATAGGAAGGTGTTCACTCAGGGAGTAGGGAGAGGGGTGGGGGCACGGCGCCGTAGTGTCTGCAGAACACCTGATATAATGTATATATATATATATATATATATATATATATATATATATATATATATATATAAACACACATTATATATAATATATATATATGTGTATATATATATATATATACATGTATATATATACATTTATGTATATATATATATATATATATATATATATATATATATATATATACAATAACATCATATATATATATAATATACATATATATATATATATAATATATATATATGTATATATATATATATATATACAGTATTATATGTACATATATATATATATACCATATATATATATTGGTTATATATACAGGCTTATACCATAATATATTTGGTTATTAGGAGCTTTAGAGTTAAGTTTTGGCAATATTGTACACAAGATATATGCTCCCAAATTAATATAAAATCGTAGTAGATTGATAGACTGATTAATGAATATCATATGGATTAGGTTAATAAATTGAGCTCTAATAGGGGTTGTGATGGGTGTGTGATCAGTGGTGGTGTAGACTGTCAACAGAAGGTGTGCAGACAGTCTGGCGCCAGCAAACAGATGGGCAACCAGCACGTTGTTGTATCAAACACCTTACGATAATAAACTTGACAAGTGGGTTTATTGTGATGTATACACACACGTGGCCATACTCACCTACAATGTGTGATTCAGTCAGACACCAGCTGAACTCCAATGTCTCAATATTAGTGGGATCATTTTCGGACGTCTTTAAAGTAATTAATTAAAATACATCTTCTGTCTTGAATCTTCTTGAGTCTTCTGTAATTGAATCTGTTGAGACAGTTTTTTTTCACATAACAAGTCATCCTTGGCTAAATAATGCATATTATGATTGCAATGTTGACCAAATGTGAAGGTTTTTAAAATGAATCTTGAATTATATACGAACTCTCAATTGTTACGGCCTTCAAATAAACGTTTTAGAATTCGTAATGTGATTATTATTAGTTTCAAACATAAATTTAGCTACTTTACATGAATTTATCATTTTAGAAGACTATTAATTTCTCTTGAAGTGCTTATATATATATATATATATATATATATATATATATATATATACATATATATATATATATATATTTAGCTACTTTACATGAATTTATCATTTTATATATATATATATATATATATATATATATATATATATATATATAGGCCCTATCATTATACGTTTATGAACTAACTCAAAAACCATAGCACAAATATTATAAAGTATGTGGAATTTGCTTAAAATGAATAAACTTATTTTAACTGAGCAGTAAAAATTACAAGACTTTAATTGCTGCTTCATTACATGCCATAAAACAATATACTGCAAATGAGAGCTATATTTAATTTTGACGCTATGCGAAGTACATTTTTTCAGAAATTCCAAATGCGTACCAGTTTGGCTAGCTTGAAACATAATTATCAACAAGACTTAATGCCGGACTAATGTTCTCTAATGCAACAACACAACTCTTCTCGTATTTCACGCTTCTTTTCTCCAATTGTCGACGACATACGCTCGCCGACAGCTTTGTAAGTTAATGACAGCTGATTATACGATACTACACCCTAGTACCATTCACAGTCTGATCGTCCCTTCCCTTCTTCTCGCTAAAATAACTTTCCCGCATTACTATAATGATCGGATCCATTATTAGAAGTATAACACCAACGACAGAGCTTGAATTCTACTGTCAGCCTCTGATCCATGACAACTTGGAGCACTCTTAAGATAAAAAGCTCAGGGAAAATAAGAGATACTATCAAGCGATTCGAATATGAAATCCGAAAAACCTGTCCAAAGCTGATGTACAAAAGTGAAAAAGTGCGCCAGTGGATCGTTATTCAATGACATCAAATTGAAAGGTGTATATGATGTCCATTTATGAAACTTGAATGGATCTCCAGAAGAAAATTTCAGAACTAAAATCAACTAACATGAAATATAGATATTAAACTTTACTGCAGTATGTATGCATACTTTCATGTAATAATTATTAGATCGTGTAGTGGATAAGTTATTATGTAGATCATATAGTGTTTCTGGAAGTGAGTAAGTAATTAGAAATGAAGTCTTCACTCTTCATGAATTTAAACTGGTATTACAAGTAACCAGACTTCCTGAACCAGTATAATTCATCTTCTTCTTCCCTAGAATCCCAGTTTAACCAGGGTCGGATACGAAAAGACCTTATCCAATCCTCCCTGTCCTACACTAACTAGTATAATTAAGTTAATTTCTTAATTATCGATGACAGTGAGTTTGTCACTGACATTGATTGAAACGGGTAAAGATGTTCGTATCAGTGGGCATGTGTTAAGGGAAAGAAAGAAAGATTGAGAGAAGGATATATATATATATATATATATATATATATATATATATATATATATATATATATATATCCTTCTCTCTCTCAATCTTTCTTTCTTTTAGAGAGAGAGAGAGAGAGAGAGAGAGAGAGAGAGAGAGAGAGAGAGAGAGAGAGATAGAGAGAGAGGGGGAGAAGAATGGAGGTAGAGCTACGTAGATAAGGTTGGTACTATAAGAGACGGCGCCAGACTGACTACGAGACACCTGTTTGCTAATGCTGATTGTAAGACGATCACTATTATCTGCAGACGATAAAATTTACTAATCACTTGCGTATAAACTAAGTAAAATATACGGAATCATGTGTAAGATGCGTAGAATCTTGTATGATCTTATATGATCTTGTTTAGAATCTTATATGATCTTGTTTAGAATCTTATATGATCTTGTTTAGAATCTTATATGATCTTGTTTAGAATCTTATATGATCTTGTTTAGAATCTTATATGATCTTGTTTAGAATCTTATATGATCTTGTGTAAGAACTGTAGAATCGTTATGCAAAATGTGTAGTAGGAATCTGTATTCTTAAAATAAAGTAAACACGCATTATAGTGAAATGATCAACTGTGTTGATAACTATCACTTTTTAACACCACATGTTTCAACCGTTAAGCAATTTAGTCCATTTTCCGTATAGCCAGTCCAGTGAATGTCCGAGATTTTACTCTCAGATCAGCGCGGCCGGGATTCGAACCCACAAGGGTTCAATTCACCTCAGGATTTGTCATTTAAAACTTCATGACGTTACCCCTACGCTATTTAGACATTCGACAAATTTATTCTTGTGCAAAATGAAGGCTACTTCAAACGTATACCGTATATGAATATAGGCCTAAGTGTCATTCTGACTTCCACTGATTCTGGCTGCTGACAAATGTTAAGTACTTTAGTTTATGACGTCCAATGTTCGAAGAAATTCCTATAATAATTTATACCACAATTCTGACTTCCTCACTGCTGCATTTAATAATTTCATTTGACCATTTTCTAGTTTAACTTAATCAAGCGTTTCAATATGATCTGCTATAATTCTATAGTTTGTAAGTGCATATTCGTCTGTGTTTTGTTGAAAATTTATTAATTATGCAATAGATTTATGCGAATAAAATGTATAATATTTAATTAAGAAACCAGAAATATTTATCTTTAATTTATCGGTCCTAAATGACAGGTATTATTATTTCCACTAACAGGCACAAGAATAATCAACTCACCAGTAATAACAGTACCCCGTGTGATGCAGAAACAGACGTCAAACTTAGCTTTACAGCAAAGTATACAGTTTATAACTGTAATATTTTATACATCTATAAAAATAGACATTTGATCCGCGATTTCGCCAATTCTCTATCGAATATCTTACCGACATCGCCACTGGCTGGAGCCAGTGGCGATGTCGGTAAGACACTCGATCGCGGATCAGTATGTGCGGGGTTCAAATCCTCGGCTCGCCCGTCACTGACATTCCGTTCGAGTAAGAAAACTGACGTTAACATTAGCTTTTTAAATCATTCCAGCACGCAGACGTCAAATGCTTCCAGTGCTTATAGCGAGCAGAATGATGACGATCGACCAGTAAGCCGAGAATGCCAGTGCTAATTTGCTAACGTGTGATTATTACGCGCCTGTTCGTCTAGCGCACACGTGTGTGCCAGACTCACTGACGCCGGGTTAACTCTGCTCACTATGTGCACCGCACTGGCTAAAACACTAACATTTAATCAGAGAATTAGCTCGTCTATTTCGTTTTCACACGCGAAACCCATGCGAGACACTAAAAGATCAAAAAGATTTGAAAAGATAGCTGGAAGGAAAAGAACGATAAGAAAAGTATATGAGTGGTTTGAGAGTATAAAAATATATTTTAAACTGGTAGAATTTACCGAAGAGAGAGAGAGAGAGAGAGAGAGAGAGAGAGAGAGAAAGAGAGAGAGAGAAAGAAGAGAGAGGGGAGAAAAATGACTAGAAAGAAAAGTAGAGAGTATGTGAGAAAGAACTCTCCATTGCTCCAAATGTGGAGAAATAAAATGAGGTGAGAAAGAGAGAGAGAGAGAGAGAGAGAGAGAGTAAGTAAGTGAGTGAGTGAGTGAGTGAGTGAGTGAGAGAATAAGAGATGAATACGATTAATAATAGATAGAAAGATAAAGAAAGATCTAGAAAGATATAGAGTGACGGAGAGAATGTGAGAGATTGATTGAACACCTGTAAGGCAGACTTTCTGTCGCCACGGTAAACCTGATGTCTATAAAGCACTGATTATGGGGTACAATGCTAAACACCGTTGTCCACGTATTGCACACACTCACCTGTGTTTTATGGCATAGTTATTTTTTGAAGAATGAGATTCAGATCTCACAGTGGCAGAAGAAATTTCAAATACTTGTATAGCACTCCATAGCAGCTATAATCCACTGTACCAGCATGTAAAATGTCGACATATACGCAAAGATAATATAATTAATATTTAATAAAGTGTAATTGCTTAGTTTGCCCTCGATGCAGTCTCTCTCTCTCTCTCTCTCTCTCCCTCTCTCTCTCTTTCTCTCTCCCCTGTTCTACAAAGGGGCAGGCCCAATATACGTATTCATAATCGGAGTCTGTTTTCACGCTTCATCATGAGCACTCATAGACAACAATTCGCTTACAAAAATCTAATATACCATACCTATATCTTATCTGGCCAACATAGCATGGAAAACTATGATTTATGGAGTACTTTCACCTCAGTTCTTGATTAGTTCTTTCCTCAGTTCTTGATTAGTCGTCTCTGACGACACTTGCAGTTAAACGGTTGATCAATAGATCAATCAGTTCAGTTTCCCGGACGTAACACGAGAATGCAGTACTCATGGCCACATAGCACACAGTAGGTATGAGAGTAGGCCCTGTCCGTTATGCCTATAAGACGAAAGCTCTGCCATTCTGTTGAATACAGCCTCTGACGACCATATTGTAATTTTACCCTGTTGTGGGAAGGAAGTCTGATTACTTTCATATCCGACACCAAACATAAACGAACTGTAAATAATTACCCAAGTTCGAATGATGTCAGACGCAAGTTCTATTTTGAATTTTCTAAAATGGGGCCATAATTAAGTGAACTTATAGGAATATAATATGTACAAGCATATGTACTTATAGTGCATGATTTTGTTTGCATAATTTTGTCATATTCCATGATATGCGTTGAAATGTCTATTTTTTCCATTTTTGCTTTGTCACAGTTGGCGTTGAAAAAAATAAATTCCGGATTCGATTAATTAATTTCTTTAAAGAAAATGTAGCTATAGGGTACATAAGGTATAGATAAGGCATAATCGGTAGGCCTATAGGTAAGGCATAACCTTTAGTGAAAGGATTAACCTGTCGATCTATGAAGTGCTCTTTGTGGAGCGTGAAAGGCAGACTCAACTTCAAGAATATGAAAATGTACCTTGGACCTCTCACTTCCAGATACCATCGAGAGAGAAAAAGCAAAATATTGTACACTACAGACATCTGGTGAGTAAATGAAACAGGTTCAAAATTACAAGAGATCTGAAAATTGACACATCCAGAAGATTTCATCGTGCTGAAGTTGGGCCTACTCTTATTTCCCTGTCCTCACTACAAGTTAATATTTGAGGTAATATATTCAGTTTTAAATAATTATTATTTTGTTTATCTCCTTTTCTTTAATTCCCTTTACTTGGACTGATTATCTGGATTTTGGAATTTGCACCGTTTTTGAACCTTCTGTTTGCTCGCCGGCTTGATTTTGTCTCAATAGTGCTCGATGTTGTCATTGATGACTGTAACACTCTAATTATTGCTATTATTATTATTGTTGAAACAATAGTTAGAAATCGAGTCAGATAAGATGGCTTTATCGTATAATAAAATAATTTCATCACGTGATATCGTCATCTAATAAACCTACATAATTATAGGGACCAATAATATTATGAACACATAGTGTCGAGGCATTGCAAATTGTTTTCATTAATTTTTTCAAAGTCAATTTGTTGACAAATAAATAAATAACAACTCTTACTCTTTTCTAGAAGAACTCCATGCTCATTTTATCAGAGTCAGTTTATCAGACATCATATAAAACAGGTATCTACAGTTATACGAGACTGGTATTTCTAGTCGTAGTCCGTCTGGTGCAGTATTTACACCAGAAGCACCAGTTAAGTTCCAGAAAAGCCTTGCGAAATTTTCTAGATATAAGAGCGTAAAGAATAGGATTAAGACAACTATTGAAATATAAAACAAGTGTGGTAATGGGCGGGGCATAAAGGTCAAGGGCAGACACAGTGTGATGCTCCGCCCACTCTAGGTACTGTAGCCGCACGTGATTGGGCAGAGTGAACAAGGTGAAGGACACCACCACTGCCACCAGCAATCTGATAACCTTGCGTCTGCTGCCAACTTGCTGCCCAATGGCAGAGCCTCTCTTGTGAATGGAACTGCAGCGAGAGTTGCTGTACTGGGGTGACTTTGGTCTGATGGCAACATTAGCGTTGGATGACTCATTGCGTCTAGCCTGACTGACCGATGACTCGGTTCTCAAGACCTTCGACTCTCGCCTCAAGTCACTGCAATCCTCGTAAGTTCTCGATGTTCTTGAACTCATAGATGTTTTACTGGCAGAATTGTCTTTCTTGGAATTATCTTTACAATTATTTTCTGGCGAAACTAAATTTTGATTGTTTTTCTGTTCGATTTCGGATTTTAGCGATTTATTATCGATATTTTCCGATTCTTTTATCTGCTTAGAATTATTTTTTAGTTTCATAGAAACAGCATCAGTGTAGTTATTTTTTATGACATCTGTCGGATCATTAACTGATGATTTACTGCCGGTGTAATAGTACGGAACTGAGACTGGAATAGTCTCCTCGCTGTGTCTGATTAGATTACGAATGGTCATTCCATTTCTTAGATACTGGTTCAAATTATCGACTGCTTGATCATCACTGACTAATACTCTTTGATCTTTCCCATTATCCACTGACATCTTATCACTTTGAGCATTGCCAGACTCTATCAAGTCTTCTTCACGGTTATTTTCTTGTGCCTTAGGAACATTGACCGCAGTGTTCGATTGGTTCATGCCGAAAATATTTTTTCGATCCAGGGGACTGCGGAGAATCTCAGCTGAAGTGGGGGACTTGCTATCCATGCTCTCTATGGTTGGCAGATGAAAGGACGAATAGCGCCTTCTGTTGTCAGGAAAGTTTTTAAGGCGCATTCTCTCGCCCAGCAGTTGAATTCTTGCCTCGCTAGGCCTTCGTGAGGTTCCATAGTCAGCTGTCAAGTTATTCCCAGACTTCACTAAATCATCTCCTTCGAAATGAAATGATATCCTTCTTCCGTGCCTTGGTAGAACAGAATTGGAGTTTCTAACAGTTGACCGAGGTTCAAGAGCTATCGATCCATTCTGATCTTCAATGACTGCTTCATTAGTGGGCGTCTTTCTGTTTTTCGTGACGTAATCGGATGAAGCAGATGACGTCATTCGAGTACTTCTTCTTGTCTGTTGTGTTATTAAGCTTGCTCTACGCATCGAAGTTATGGCCTTTCTGACTGACGGTGTCCTGTTGTTGGTGTTTGTCTGGAATGCTGTTGTGTGCTCCGGAGTGTCAGATGTTCTTGTGATGGAAGATTCTGCAGAAGTGGAAGAACTTGATCTCCAGAGAACGAGGGCGACTTTTGTGTACACAAAAGTCATCAAAGTCAGGGGTAAGAGGTAGAGAACTATGAAGTTGATAACGATGTAGACCCTGTTGTTTATCACCTGATCGTGCACTCTGAAAAATCAACAATTGCAATTGAGTAAAGATGAATGAGTCGAAATTTCGCTGACTGAAATTGCGGAAAATCAAGATTCATTGCAATCACTCTAATAATATTAATAATAATAATAATAATATTTGAAATAATAATAATAATAATAATTAGAGTGCTACAGTCATCAATGACAACCTCGAGCACTATTGAGTCAAAATCAAGCCGCGAGCAAACTGAATGGTCCAAAATGGTGCAAATTCCAAAATTCATAAAATCAGTCCACAGTAACAAGAATATGAGTATTTAAAAGTTCTTTTAAAATTATTATAGTAATTATCGTTTACACTACAGCTAGATCTCACTCGTTAAAGCACGACATCGTATGAAACTCACTGTAGATCTGATCGCAGAATATAATAAAAGTCGATTACCAATTCATCATCTACGAGGGTTTTTTTGGAAGCATGGTGTTCTTTGCACAGCAAAACTTTTTCTCTGGTTATCTCAACCAGGAATGTAAAACGGTCATGTCCTGGGTAAGATTATATGAAAATTAACCAACGCCTTTAACCACTGAGCAATACAACCATGAACACTAAACCATGTTCATGGTTGTACTAAGATAATAGTGCTATAGCCTTGTTATAAACATTTGCATGCAATCATGCACACCGTATAGTCCGAATTCTCCTTTTGTACAATTATTTGATTGTATATTTTGGGTCTATCTAATCTATTTATTAAGAGTTATTAATTGCGATGATCCCATTCGCTTTGAATGGGAATTTGCGTAGGCACTTCGTTCACTAATATTTTACTGGAATGCATTAACTGTATTCTTGTGCCTACAGATCTGCAGTAGAACTCATATCGTTCCTGGAACTGATTTACAGACTGCCCCAATAAGATCTACCGATCAGAAGACCTTGTATCAGACTTATATATAGAGCGGTCCATTCAATTATCTGACGATTTCTCAGATATTCCATCGATCGAAAGCTTCGTTCACGAAATCATTTATACATCGATTGATTTGTCTGATAGGGTACTATAAATTCACTGTGTAACCCTGAATATCATCCAAACACTCTGTGATCGTAATTCATGCTATAGCGCCTGGTAAACCAGGATTTGTCATCATGGTGTAGAAAGTTTGATCAGATAGCATTGTCATGTATGTTCCCCCATCAATTTCAATTATCAGAGATAATTGCTCACATTCAGCAACGCGCAAGCCCAAGAGCATAAACCTAACCGTCATTCACTCAATCAACTAACTTCTTCTAATTTTATTAAATTAACTAATTAGTTAGTTAATAAGTTAATTAGTTAGTTAATTAATTGACTATTTATTCGGTTTATAAGTTAATTAATTTGTCAGCTAATTAGTTAATAAATTAGTTATTTAATTGGTTAACTAAGTAATTAGGTTATTAGTAAGCAAATTAATTATGGAATTATATCACTAATCAGTTAATTGGTTAACTAATTATTTAGTTAATTAGTTAACTAATCAGTTTGTTAACTGGTTAAGTAATTAGTTAGCTACTTAGTTAAGTAATTAGTTAATTAACTAATTAGTTACCGGCTGGAGCCAGTGTGCCGGGAAGGTACTCTACCACGGATCAGTATGTGCGGGGTTCAAATCCTGGACTCCCGTCTCTGACATCGCTTTCGACTGAGAAAACTAACGTTAACAATTAGCTTTAGCTTTTTTACCATCCTACCTGGTGCAGAAAACCGCTGCTACTTCGGTGGAATTCTCTGATATTAAGTCACTGGTGTACGGAGGCCGAGTGTCGTAGGCGAAGATCAGAGGCAGCGAGTAGAAGGAGCTAGCCAGCCAGACTCCAGTGACCACAGTTATTCGAAGCTTCGAGGAGGGACCAATCCTTCGCGTCCACATCGGATGGGTGATGACGAGGTACCTCTCCAGAGATATGATAGTCAGGATGGCGATGGAGCAAACGTAGTTCAAACTCTGGACAAAGTTCTGCAGCTTACAGGCAATCTGAAACAGATTCGATATTTAGCAGTCAGCTGAGCAGCAAATGTTGCGAAAAATAACGCATTTTTACTGGTTGATTTTAGCTTATTTCTATACTAAACATAATTAAAGACATGAACAATGTGTTGAGTTGTAGTTGCATGAAGATTTCCCCTGTTTAGATCGTTAAAAACAAATCGTATACTTACTATAGCACAAAGATGCGGTTTCCCAAGTTATAATTCGTACGGGATAATTAGTAATATCGTGGATTGTTAATATTTGCTTTGTAATATTTGCCTATATAGTACAGCTGGTTAACGTCGTTTAGCTGGGTAAAGTTAACGTCAGTTTCCACACTCGAAAGCGATGTCAGTGACGTGTGAGCCTAGGATTTGAACCCCGCACATACTGATCCGCGGTCGAATATCTTACCGACACATCGCCACTGACTCCAGCCGATGACTATGTTGGTAAGATATAGAGAATTAGTGTCATACAACAGACGAGTTTTGTTGTACAACCTATCCCGGGACTCCCTTGAATGTGAAATAATCTAAGTAGATTACCTACATGCCACTAGGCCAGTAAGATTTTAGTACAGTTGCAATTCTCCCATTAACACTATGATTTAAGTTTTTCATATTTCTGTTAAAAGTACGATAGAGTTTCTCCGGCTAAAGAACGCTTTGAAAAAATCGATGCAATCATTTTATAGAAAGGACTCTGAGATAATTAGTTTTCACTTTAAATGATTATAATCCACTCGTAATGCTTTCCTTCTAATTTACGTCACAGACTTGCCTTCCAGCAAATCAGCTTAATTGTTGATCTAACGATTTACTGAAACTTTCATGGTTTGAATACAGACCGAAATAACAATAACTCTGTTTTTAGTCTGTTGACATTAAACTGTCAGCAAGTGCTTAATTGCTAAGTACATACAACAGATGTATTTTTAAAGCGAAAAGATTAGCGTTAGTTTAATCTCCGAAAGGGATTCAATCAAATTCCTTGATGGAGTTTCGAAACAAGTAAATTCTTAGTTTCGAAACTCTAACCTGCTGATTCATAGTAAAAGACTCAAACTGATGTGGTGCTGGCTTTCAATGGATTTCTACATGAGAAAATGATTTCTTTAGAAACTAAAATAGTCGCCGTTAAATTTAAATAAATGAAAAAAATTTGATTAAAAATATTTTGAAAGCAAAACAACAGTAGGCCTACACATTTCTGAATCACACGTCATACAATTTGTGCACGAGATGAGATATGGAATCCAGATAGAACGCTATCTTTCAAATAGTTTCATAATGCTCGTATTTCCTTCATGTCAAGGTTCTATCTAAGCTGATCACTAATTTTGTTTAGCTTTTGTATATTTTCATGTTAGGCAACGTAATTCTTTTTCTTTTGTTTCTGTTATTTTATCATGCAATGTCTTATGGACTTTTGTCCGAAATAAAAGAGCGATGAATAGAATGCTATCTTTGATCGTCACTGGCTCCAGCCAGTGGCGACGTCGGTAAGCTATTCGACCGCGGATCAGTATGTGCGGGGTTCAAATCCTGGTCTCGCCAGTCAATGACATCGCTTTCGAGTGAGGAAACTGACGTTAACCGTAGCTTTTTGAAATAGAATGCTAATAGAATGCTATCTTTGCGAATCAATGCATTCTATTTAATGCAAGTCATGATAATTTTATTATAGTAGTCTACAATTAGGTGAAAATATATTTACTGTTCAAGGTATCTTTGCTCAATTTTGTCGAGAAATTCTATATTTTGTCTGTAATATACCAAGTACTTAAAATGGTGTACAGAATATCATACATAGATTAATATATCCGATACTGCAGTACTTCTCTTGAAGTTTGAAGATATTAAGAGAATACAGAACAATATAAAGATAAACATATTAACTGATATAATCGTACCTACCAGATAATATCTGCCAATTTTAATACCACAAGTTTAAACCATTAAGCAGATCATCTCATTATTCATTTACCGGATCTCGTAACGTCCGAGATTTAATCTCTGACGAGCTCGGCTGGGAATCGAACTCACAAGAGTTGAATTCTCCTCAGGATTTTTCATTTAAAATTCCGTTATGTTACTCTTCAACCCACTGAGATCTGTACACTTACACTACCTGTACACATGTACATATATTACTACATCGATGAAAACATCGAGCACTCTAACCCGTCCAGTCACCCACTGCTGGTTGACGTAGATGGAGAGGTTTGGCAGGACGCAGAAGACGCCGAGGAAGAGGTCAGCTGCCGCGAGGTTGGCTAGGAAGAAGTTGACGAAGCTTCTCATTCTACTGTGACACAGTATGACGAGAATTACTGCGAGGTTCCCTGACAAAAACAACATCATGGCTTCGTTATTTATTTATTTATTCATCACATCAAACGTTATAAAAACACTTCACTACATTAATTACAATTTATATACTTTTATAGTTTCGTTTAACAGGATCATAGTATGGATAAACAGGATTGTTTTCACAGGGAATGACGCCCCTGTCAAGTTAATGTTAGACTTTCGATTGCTTAATTTTATTCGATATTAGCTTGTCGCCATGAAGTCTCAAAACTTGGCTCAAATTTCAGCACAACTATCATTGATGATGTTTTTGGAGCCACGTGGTATCAGCCAATATGATGATGATGATGAGTTATCCATTCAGTCGAAGCCGACTCTTGGACACTTTATGAACTATCTGTCTCCATGTATCACGATTTCTTACCGCCTCCCTCAAATCCGCTATGCTGGTGTTGAGGTCATATTTTACAGTATCAAGCCAACGCGTTCTTTGACGACCTTTCCTCCTTTTTCCACTGACCTGTCCTAGCATAATTGATTTCTCAATTGAACCCGCTCGCATGACATGTCTAAAGTATGACAACCTTTGCTTTGTGATCTTCCCTTCAAGGGAAATACTTGATTTTATGCGATCTAGCACATCTCCATTGTTAACTTTAGCCGTCCACGGAACTCGTAACACGCGTCTCCACCACCAAAGCTCGAAAGCGTCGATTCTCCTTCTATCCGCCTTTTTTAGCGTCCAACTTTCGCATCCATGGGTGGCAATTGGGAAGACTATCGCATTGACTATCCAGCCAATATATCTATCGCGATATTTAATATAAAATGATAGGTTCATTTTAGCATCAGTTTTCTGTCCTAAAAGACAAGACAGTGACGAGACAAGAGCAAGATTTGAACTCAGCACCTACTAGTCCATACTCATGCACCTAAACCTTCATGCTAATGACCCAGACCTAAGCTATGAAATATCTAGGATTACGATTCACTAAATTCCTCTCCAGTTATTGGACGATGGCTGATTAGAGATTTAGACTACTAGAAGAACAAGGACAAAGCTTGAGCCACGCAGACCTTTCAAGATATATACAATAACAATTCACCAACAGCTATTCTACGCTGAATAACTAAGAGATATATTTTATCTCTGTCTATCAGATGATTTCGCCATCCGAGATTTATAGCCGAAAAATAGATACAACCTACTTGAAAATGCATGATAGAATTCTAACCTTGCTCGTGTTTAGTAGTCCTATATCTTGCTTGCATGATTTTCCGAAAAGAAGTTTGCAGTTATAAATAGTTTAGCTACTGTTTCAATCCGATCAATATTAATTTTAAATTACTGTCTGTTTTAAATGAATTTGATGCTTGGAATTTCTAGTTAATAAATATGCATATAATATCGCCCATAGAAGATTATGTATTCGCAACTACAAATATTTGGATATTGAATCTAAATCTCACGAAATTGATTATTGAATTTAAATTATACTAATTCTCATTCGACTATGAAGATATGATACTAGATAATAGATAATATGAGCGAGAGAGAGAAAGGAGGGAGAGAGAGTGAGAGAGAGAAAGAGAGAGAGATAGAGAGAGAGAGAGAGAGAGAGAGAGAAAGAGAAAGGGAAAGAGATAGAGAACGAGAGAAGGAGAGAGTGAGAGAGTGAGAGAGTGAGAGAGAGAGATAGCAACGATCCAGACAAAAGGCCTCTAGTTTGTTAATAATAGCCAGTACTGAATAGATCACCAGAAGGGTAAGATAAGACTTTAGCCTGGAGAGATATTGAAATTATTTCAGACTGATGGATATAATCAGACTAGCGAAAGATAGATCCTTTGAAATAAACCAAAATCCATAAATTATTAGTTATGTCTAGGTGCAATATGATGTTTCGTGTATATTTTATGTTAACAGTAGTACGAACTATGGCTGCAAATAATTTGTTGCAATATAACTGCTATATCTGAGTCAGCCAGAAGCCATTTTCTATTAAAAAATTATTAACTTTTCTACTTGGATAAAACTGAAAACGGTAACCATTCTAATTTATCGACATTTCGTCTGAAAATCAGCTTAAGATAACGAGATGATATCAGAGAGTTCAACGGCTTCCTGATATGAAAATTGTAAAGTTTTGATACAAGAATGGACTCAGTTGTAATAGTGCTTAAACATTTAAAACCTTAAGAGAATACTCGTTGGGTTTCTCGTTATGTTCATACTTCAATACACAAGAAGAAAGAAGCAGCAAGAAAATGCGCTTCCTTGAGTTCTAAACCAGGCAAATTGACTTCTAGAATGATACCATATATATTAATGACCCTTACGGCAAAAATATTTGCATTTTAATCATTGCGTGTCGTGGGTTATAAATATTACTGGCCTCAACTGAGTATTGTGTTTCTAATTAACAATCTCAAAGCTTTGAGCGTTTCTATATTGAACAAAGTTTATTCATTACCCAATTCCTTGTAAAGTAGAATCAATCAGATCCAAAGTAAGTCAGTAGATCCAGCAGCAGTGTATCAGATTTTAGCAGAACTTGGAAAAGAATTAAATTTTCCCTTCAGACCAAACATCCGTTTGATGCGAAGCATTAACTTCTGGCCGTAGGCTGGTATATGTCAGTAAACAGTTCGGCGACGAGAAGAAAAGTATTAACATCTTCTGTCCTCTATATCTGAAGTTTGTAGAGCTAGTCAATGAAATTAGGCGAGGATCTCAGTAATAATTTAGTTAAAGCTGCTTCAGCTTTTTAAGACTGCGATGCACAAACTCGTCAGGTTCTATCCTGGTTTAAAGAATGTTAAGTTAAGATGAAAAAAGGCAACGATTTCTAATAACCATGGATAGGAATGGAGGAAATAACGAAAACTGCAAAATCAGCAACTAAGAATGGAAACTTCATGTATGTAGCAAATGCGGTATGCCATGTGTGTAACTATACGAACAAAAAGGTCATGATAAATAATAGGCCTACTTCTCATTTGCCCTGTGCTAATTTAAGAATCTAAATTAAAGTTTGTCTTTTTTAACATTCTTTGCCTTAAAGAAAAGCCATTAGCAAATCTGCGCATTAGGGCCTATAGCTGCATGAATTTTAACTCAGTGAATAAGCAATTGAAGATGTTTTGATTTATAAATTTGTTATAATATACATGTAATGTTGTTGATTAATAAATTAATTCTATGATTAATCCTTCTTCCAACCACTTCTAATCACAGGCTAAGACATTATCGCAAAACGAAAAGTTTAATGTTAATATGACGCTTTTCGCCTCCACACAACTCTTCAGTAAGAACGCTTAGAACACTTTCCGATTGATCCATCGCTAGGACTCTACTCTGATTCATTTTGTACGTTCTGCTACAACCGGTCAATATAAAATCCTTGCGAGTGAGTGATTTGGATGTAACGCATGAGATGCATGGCAATCAGGATGTGGTATAGGACACGGGCTGGAATCCGGAAGAGAAGTGGCAATTTGTTGGACCACGGTATTTCTCCATGTCCTGTCTCTATAATTTACTTGACTGAATGAAATGGAATGGACAATGTAGGTTAAAAATAAAGCCATAATGAAATTATTTTTACACTTTCAATAATATATCACACCTTACTGAGATTAAAAGATTAAAAGTGAGATTAAAAACAGAAGCTGAATAGGAATATGAACATTGGACTTGCGATTGTTTTCAGGACGTTTTGAGAATTCACGTTAGTTGTACATGTATTGCATGCAAACTACATGCCAGTATATTGAGAAACAACATACACCACAGCTTAATGCGCCTTGATGTCATGTATGCAAAGAGAAGAACAATACAGTAATACATTTTGCCTATTCGCTAAATTCTTGACGTAGTGTGCCCTATGGAAAAGCTGTTGAGACTCATCTGCAAATACTTCACTTACGTCTTGTTTTGGAAAGTCAATGAAAGTTTCATCATTGTGAGTAGAGAAAGCTCGATATTGCTATCAAAATAAATTCTCTTCGAACAATACTTAGCTGTCATGTCATTGTTTCTTGACATTTTATACTATTTTAAACCTCTTATAGCTTCAGACGTCATTGTGACCTCAAAATCTGATTCATCTGCGGTTTTGTCACCAAATTGAAACCGAAAGCGCTATATCAATTTACTTGAGTGTAAATTTCTAAGCAAAGCTTGCCTTCTTGCCTTCTTGTTAATGATGTAATACACCGTAAAGGTCACGTATTTTATTCAGGACCTCTGAACGGATGCATATTATAATATTATCATTGCCGGTGTCTCATTTAGCTGCGCTAAAAGCTAACAATAAAGTACGAAGAGAGATCAGGCTGCTAGTCTAGTCTAGACCTTTGTCTTCTAATATCGAATAATGCGACACTTAGGTCTTTATAGAATTATATTTATTAGCTGAAGTTGCTACAGTATAAAGTATTACTGCTTGTCCAACCGGCATAGCTGTAGTATTCTCTGAGTTGTAGCTATAGTATTCGTGTAGCTACAATTAGGCTGTAGAAGTGTGGCTATAATCTTCTATAGACTACATTGAAGTGTTGATGAGACAGAGTCCATTGGGATGGGATTAACTTGTTGAATGATGGAGTTCCTTTATAGAGCCGGACGACAGACTATAAGTATTAATATGTACCTTAGACCTGCCACTAGGCAGAGAGCACCAGAGGCGACGAATTTACACAGGTGGTAGATTAATGCATATTATAAAATATTTATATACATGTACACTGTAAATGTATTTTGTCGTTACTTCATTTCCACATAAAAAGAAAAAGGAAAGCGGAAGACAGAGGAGAATGGAGGCTTAATATATAATGGACCTGCCAGTAGGCAGTGCACTAAGAGAGAGAGAGAGAGAGATAAATGTATAGGAAGAAAACTCTTCGCTGTTGTTGCTATTTTAAGAAGGCGACTGGAGTTTGTCAATAATGACCAGAGGGATAGATGTATAAGACAGCGTCTCCGGAAATTATGGGACACTGCGCTGTCACTTGTGTACTAAACAGAACCAATCCTGGGCTCATCAAAGTCGCTGACGATTTCAGATATCTGGAGGTTAAAATTGTCGGATCTGCAAGTATATACTATATAGTTATGTGCATTTTATTGTGGCTAAACCATAGAAGTTGAAAGATGGAAGAAGCCGATTTTAAATTTTAATTTTAAAGTGAAGATATTCAGCTGCTTAAACATTACAATTTACAAATTATTTTAATTTATTATGCAGAAACGAAGATGCTAATTCCTGTATTAGTCTATCTGATTGGAATGGATTTAATATCGCTTGATGTTATTTAGACGGCGATCTTTCTTTCTGTTGTACTTCCAGTTTACTTAGACATTCAACCAAAGGACCTTCCGAGCGAATTCGATCTTACACTAACCTCTATCAATTTGTGTTTTACAATAAAACAGTCTTTGCGACTTAAATCATTTAACAACATCAATATTTCTCACAACCGATAACAACAGTTTGCTCCAGCTAACCATAAATCGTTTTCACGCATTGCCGTGAAATGTTCGTTAATGATTGCTGGTAGATTTACGATAACAACGTTGAATAAATAATGGCGAAAATAATAAAGTATCGCATACTGTAAAACTATATATTTAATAAAACCATAGGCCCATGTCAAGTAGATCTCGAACCATCTTTGGGCGATAAAAAAGAAAATCCATCTGAAGAATATGGGATACAATTTAGGTCAGGACATCAGATCATTCAGATGCAGTATTTTCTATTTGAGTCTCAACTAGTCCTATTGTCAAATGCTATGGAAAATCATAAAGCAATTTTACATGTGCAACTCTTGCTACACTGTTCAAACTCATTCGATTACATTTAGTCGTTGGATGTTCATAAATCGTTTGTTCTTACGCTTCATAACTCACTGGCTAATAACCATCAAACTGACAATAACGTCAGACCAATTTTTTAAAACTAAGAGACACCGTTTTCTTCTTAGCGGCAATAAAACTTACATGCATGTTGCACAGGGCTCTCACTCTCTTAATCTTTCTCTCTCTCTCACTATCTCTCTCCCTCTGTCATTCTCTCTTTCTCTTTTTTCTCTCTCTCTTTCTTTCTCTCTCTCTCTTTATCACTCTCTCTTTCTCTCTCACTGTCTCTCAGAGTCATTCTAACCTTCTCTCTTTCTTTCTGTCTCTCTCTTTCTCTCTCTCTCTCTCTCTGTATTTCTCTTTCTTTCTCTCTCTTTCTCTTTCTTTCTCTCTCTCCTCTCTTTCTCTCTATGTAATGCTCTACAAATTGGAAGATCATATATATATATATATATATATATATATACATGCATATATATAATAGTATATATATATATATATATATATAATCTTCCTATTTCTAGAATATATATATATTTTTATATATACACAATTATATATATATATATATATATATATATATATATAGATATATATATATATATATACGTATATACTATGAAAATACTATGTAATGCTCTACAAATTGGAAGATCATATATATATATATATATATATATATATATATATATATATACATGCATATATATAATAGTATATATATATATATATATAATCTTCCTATTTCTAGAACATATATATATTTTTATATATACACAATTATATATATATATATATATATATATATATATATATATACGTATATACTATGCGTGGAGCTATTGAGATTCTCATTTCATAAACACTAAGGAAACTTCATGGAATACGTGTACCACATCACTCACAGACTCGACCAGTAGCGTTATTGGTTAGGTGCCCGTCTGTTGTTCAATAGGTGTCCATTCCAAATCCAAAGTACGCTCCGTCACTGATATACTTTTGAGACAGGAAGACATACTGTAAAGACTACGCCTTTACTAAGCCGTAATGTATTGCAATTAAATTGTAGAACTATGGCTTCTTATATGGTCTCTAGTTTTAGAATTGCCGTCACAGTCCATTCCGTAGTTGTACAGGCAACATCACATTAAAAATTTGCAAAGTAATTAAAGATTTCAATTCCGTATTCATTCTCTGGTTTTCCTTAGACTACTTTTTCCAACTCTCTCCAGCAATCTACCAAGTGGCAGACCCAAGGTACAGATTCCTATTTGCATTCTGCTTTCACGCATCTTAAAGAGTACTCTGTTTCCATTAACGAATTAATCCCTCCATTATGTTAGGGACTTAGTGCTATCTTATTGTAGCAAATGGCTTGGGAATAATATGACTTCCGTGTGATTTCCCTTTGTGTTCCTCAGTTCTTGCCTAGTCGCTTCTTACAATACGTGTAGCTTACAGTTGGTCTATTCAGAAAAGTTACGTACACAACATGGGAAAACTGTTTCTACTAATAGCATATCGCTTCTAGTCAGTATTATAGTTACTTGCTAACATTTTATACCCTGTCATACGGATCTCGTTTAAAAATATTTTATTTCCGACGCTGCATGCAAAATGCCATAAATAGAAATGCAGATATGTCAGATGTCAGGTTTTTATCTAAATTGAGAGGATTAGAGAGCGACGAGACAGGGTGTGTTAGAACACAACGTGGGAGTTCTACTGAATAGAATGTCTCAGATATCTGCATTCTACTATTCCGTAATGCACGGGTTTTATGGGATTCTTTTCGCGAGATTGGAGAAGAAAGCGAGATTTGAGAAAAGTGAACTTTATGTAATTAATGTACATGTGTAAAAAGCTAATGTTAACGTCAGTTTCCTCGCTCGAAAGCGATGTCAGTGAAGGGCGAGCCCAGCATTTGAACCCCGCACATACTGATACTCTATCGAATATCTTACCGACATCGCCATTGGCTCCAGCCAGTGCTGCTGGTACCAGCATGTGTTCTGGAATCTCAGAAACTTGTCAATAATTCCAGACCTCCTTATTTCTCCACCCCATGTTGAAATATTTCAAAGTGCCACTTGTATCGTTTAGAAGCCTTGATCCTCGTTGCTTGCAGTGCTTAAGCAAAGCAGCTGTATCGATATAACGCATGCTATAATGAGTATCAGGTATATGCTGTATGTTCAGGATGAATACATGCAAGTTGTATGAGTATCCAGGACGGAGTAGATGTTAGAGCGAATGTCTGCATTTTAGTCACATATTTAGTACATTAATATTCATCAATAAATTATGAATAATGATATTCTTCAATTAATTATGAATAATGATATTTGTCAATTAATTATGAATAATGACATTGTCAGTTAATTATGCATAATAATAACAACACGATTAACATTTTCTCTCAATCATGTCAGTAGATTGGTGTGAAGAAGCATATGACCACAGATTTTCCAAATGGCACTCTAGTTGTTGCTGTTGCAACTGATTCGCTCAACTTCAAATTCTAACATGTTCCAGTTTACAGAGCGATTTGTTAGGCACTTTATGTGTTAGGAATACGTTAATGACGAATCTCTGGCATTCAATATGTACAAACTAGGCCTGTATTAATTATTCTTAATCTTCATTCTGTACAATTTTATATCTATTTCACAATGCATTTTTAGGATGAGATGGTCCAATAACACTGCAACAGAAGATGTGTCTAGAGATGGCATGCCAAAAATACTCATTGCATGCATGTATGATTTATTGTTACTTTTTTCGTACGATTTTATCACTGACGCATTACACATACTGTTAAAAATCAAGGATATATATATGTTGAAATGTAAAACTTGATTATAATTGAGTTATTAGAAATTACAATCGAATTCGCTAAAATTATTTCAGAGACAAAATTTGCTTCAAAATTTGCATCATTATATCCATATAATGATGCAAATTTTGAAAGCAAATTTTGTCTATGAAATAATTTTAGCGAATTCGATTGTAATTTCTAATAACTCAATTATAATCAAGTTTTACATTTCAACTTTTTGTCGATTTCTAGAAAATTATACACTCTAAAATTAAATACATCACTACACATTTGTTGAAGTTGCAAATTGACAAATGAGTTTTAGGGAATTCTTAAATTAAATTAAAACTTGAAACCCGCAAATATCTGTGTATTCCGGATACCGAAGTTAAATTGTAAAGCCTTCCTACGTACGACCTCAGTTATATATTATTAGAGAACATTGCATTATTGCATTATGACGCTCAATATGTATTAGCGACGTGAATGTAACTGGTTCAATTTTAGAAGAAAACTGAGCAAAATTATATCCCGGCCATGCTTGCGATAGTAGTTACTAGCTTGCATCTTTTTAACCTGTTGTACAGTGTATCAGACTGTATCTAGATGGAGCCAGTGGCGATGTCGGTAAGATATTCGACCGCGGATCAGTATGTACGAGGTTCAAATCCTGAGCTCTCCAGTCACTGATATCGCTTTCTAGATATAAAACTGAAGCTAACATCAGCTTTACAGCTTTTTCAAATACTCTATTTATAATAGTCCTACAGACACTACCATATCAATTTATTTGTCAGAGTCGATTAAAAGAGTCTCCCCACAAAATATCTCAAAAATATGATTTTAAGCGAATGAAATATTACATTTAGTTTCAGACTTATGGGTAATTGAAAGTAGATTTACAAAATGTAATATTTGCGTTGTACATTGTTTATTCTCAAATTAATAGTTAGAGGAAATATTTTCCAATTTATTCGGAATTCAAATTATCATCTTACGACTTCGCTATTACTCTCATGAAGGCAATATAAGAGTACGGGATCCGATAACACAGTGAGCCTAATTTACGGCCAAGTTATCAGAAATTGCACACTATAATAAATATACAGTGCAGGCAAATAGCATACAATCAAATATGTCACATATATTTTCCTGGGATAGCTTTCTCCATATTCAACATAGAATTGGCTCAGAGAATAGTCTCATTTGACATTAAGCTTCAATTGAAATCATATTGGCATAAAAGCCACGTCATATTTTGATTGAATAAAATGAAATAAATTGTCTGATGCGGAAATGGAATTAGCTTCTCAGTTTTTTCGTGTTTGGTTCGTCATTCGTAAATCATTTTAAAATGTATGCTTTATGACGAATTAGCAAGTTAAAGAACTTATAATAAACTAGTAGTGCGTCAAACTATACTACAAAAACAAAGCTTTATCAGGTCGATACATTTCAGAAGAAAACCAATGAAAAACTGAAGATACAAGTTAAAAGTAGACTAATACGTAAGCTACTAATACGTAAGTTTATATTTTAAATAATGGACGTAAATAAATGAAAACAGTAAATCATTTGTGTTTCCATTTTCACCCTTTGCATTTAATGTACTTGGTATTTAAAGGACTTGGAATACTTGGAATAGCAAACTGGTAGCTGAAGAGGCTAAAAAAGGAAGATCCTCTTTACTCAAAAAGATGCTCCTGTTGTCGCAGGCAGATGTTGAGACTGACGCTGAATTTGATGGATGTTTGATGACTGCTGAATAAATGGGTGTAGAACTTTTAAGATGAAACTCATTTAGTTTTCGATAAGTCCCTCGTCTCAGCGACTCGTATTTACAACAACTCAGACCAGTAAGTCTTGAGTAGGGCGCCGCGGCACAGAGGTAATTATGGATTACATCCTACCACTTACCAGTCAGCCGAATTCCATTACTGACTCCGCGCATCTCACGTCATCAATATCATGCGGTGATCGGAAAACTTGAAACGAAAAAAACTAACAAATAGACCGAGACGGAGAGACAGAGAGAGAATGAGAAGTTTTAAAAGATACTGCAAAAGCAGAACACACATGGAGACAGAAAGTGAGAGAGAGAAGGAAAGAGAGAGAGAGAGAGAGAGAGATAGATAGATAGATAGAGCGAGTGAGACAAACAAATATTACAAGTCGCATCAGTTCTGTCAAAGCATAGGAAAAAGATCAGACCTGTGCATGTACTTATATACGTATATACATATCACAACAAGGTTTGTGTATATAGTTTATCTTGAAAAGGTATAAAGATCTTTCAGGCATAGAGAGATGTGGCTCTCCAAGCATTGTATTATTTAAAAGCTAAAGCTAAAAAGCTAAGGTTAACGTCAGTTTCCTCACTCGAAAGCGATGTCAGTGACGGGCGAGCCCAGGATTTGAACCCCGCACATACCGATCCGCGGTCGAGTGTCTTACCGACATCGCCACTGGCTCCAGCCAGTGACTGACGCATCCCAGAGCTAGAGCCTGGGTTTAGGCCAGTCTTTCAGATTGTGCTTGTCACTTGCATTACATCTAACACTGCAGGTCATTCCAGCGATGGAGTCTACTCCACCAGTCAGCGGGTGGAGTGAAAGTTTAGAATCAGTTTCCAGATGAATCAGTCTTCAAATTTCAGTCTGGAAGATTATTTTTGTTATGAATTCATCAGTCGATGCCTATCAACGAAGTTACTTACTGACATTCATTCTCTGTGAATATTTCAAAAGAATACTTTCACTTTTTCAGAGAATTTATCATTTGTTAGTGCCATTTGACGTAGGTCAATATATGTTGAAACTTTATGAACTTCTAGTCTTCAAATCTAATAGTCTGTCTTCAAGATAATAGTACTGGATTAATCCCTATGCTAATGCTATATCCTGTTGGTGTAAATAGCGGCTGAAAGCATAAGCCTGGTCTGTTAATCTTGTTTAGCATTCCTTGATATGTGTATGCATGATAAAGCCAAGGTGGCATGCTTTCTCTGGAAGTCTGTTAGATTTAATTAGAGAAGTCAGTCAAAGCCTGGAACACAGCCATTCCGTTTAGAAAACAGAGTCAAGGATAAATTTTATGTCCATTACTTTTTAGACTGGACAATATAATAGAGGATAGAAACATGTGGGGAAGTTGTATGAATCTGTCATTACGTAGTTTACTGAAAGGGTGAGAAAATAGTTTATTATTTCAGTTCAGGACAGTGGATAACATCTGTTAAGTGTAAAACGAATATCAACTCTACGATTTAATTAATTGGAATAAGAATAAAGGTGAACAGCATTAAGTTTGCACAGAAGCATTTCTATCAGAGTAAGTTAAATGTCTTATGTGATGCTAAAACTCAGCAGACAAGGTAATAAATGGAGAATATAAGAGAAAACTTAAGAAACAAATTTTGGCTTAGAATGGTGATTTGATAACGTATTCCTATTTTGATGTGAAGGAAAATTGTGAAAATGGAGAAGAATGAAAGTAATTTACCACTGCCCATGAGCTGAGAATGAGCCTGCCTCCAGCCAGTAGTGGGGACGTTGTATACGAGTTCAAATAAGAAAAATTGATAGCCTAATCGTTCACAAGTTAATACATTTACAATAAAATTATTATAATCATCATACATTTTACTTTAATTAAGATGTTATAATCGTATTGGTAGTTAACGAGCAGCTAATTATTCTAATGAGGTCTATACAATTACACTGCGATACTTTCTCATATGTCTCAGCAATGTTCATATCATAGGCAATCCGAAAACGCGCATGTTGACTCAAACATTCACCATAATAATAATTATCAATTTAGCTTGAGAAAAATACCATCAGATGTGGTTGTTCCCTGCCTTTACAAAATACTTGACTTACTCAGCTTTTATACGTATAAAATTACAGGAATTTGTTTCTTAGCCTCGTCTCACATTTTTCTAGAATCGTCATGGTAATGCTATTCGCTCGTAACATGAACCAGAAGAAATCCCATTAATCCGCATCCATGGCGCACTGGATATCTTCAATCATGAATACACTGTCTTGATGTGGCTTTTCTGGATTTCAAACAATAACGTTCAATCAATCTTGTTTAGCAATACTCGACGAAATTTACGGGAATTTATAAACACAGTAACGCCACAACGTAAATCATATTCGTCTGGCAGTTTAAATTGCAGTCTCTTGTTATACCTGTATATAACTAAAAGTTGCCCCATTTTCTTAGACGCTATTGTTGCTCTCTAAAAATATTGGCCTTGCAGCCAACGTTTTCTACAATGTCTGCTTGATTATGACTATAAGTGAGATTAATATAAGTTTGATATCTATAAGTTAGACTAATATTATAATAAAGAAATTAGATAATAAGAGAGAACAATATTTAAAAATATTAATAAGCTAAAACTAGTGAGAAATGAAGTTATTGCAGGTATGTAGGGCGTCTAAATTTGAGAAAAAATAAAAAGACTGTTATATTTACAATACTAGACTTTTGCAAATCATTAAGAACACATCGTAAAGACAGATCAGTCTAAAATTATAGCCTTAATAAGAGTAAATAATATTTATTTGTATGAATAAGTGTAAGTACTATAATCAAATATTTTAGATATCTTGCCCATATTTAAGCAAATATTTAGATCAGGCTATCCAAGTTATTTTAAATATCGCAGCTGATCTTCGCTTTGACCTTCATCATCAGGCAATGTTGTCGTGACTTCTTGACAATTTCTTTCAGCCCTTCCCTTCGCTGATGGTGAGCTTTAAAACGAAACCGAAGTCAATTTTACTTTTAACATCGACTTCAAATATGGACGTTTATGCCAAACCTGGTCGGATTCACTGTTGTAACTGTACATGTATATTACTACCAAGTTTTTGAAAATCGTTCGAATTTTATCCCAATTGTAACTCCAGTCTTAATGCCACTTACTTACAAGATTTTGGAAATGCAATCATAAAAAATAAAATGCACTATGATTGATTGATACTTGCAAAATAAATCTTGAGTTAAAACAGTCAACCTGTTTGAGCACGAACTTCGAAACAAATGCGTGAAAAAATTTTGCCCAGATATAGAACACATCATTTACTTGATATCTTCATGTCTGCAATATAATCCTCTCTTAGTATTTTCTCTTCCTGCTATAATTAATAAGTAACATAAACATTGCGTGTCGTCGAATATAACTGAGAGCATATTATTGTAAATAGTTCTTTTACTACTGTGTGTAATGGCTAAATTTAACCTAACGGAAAATAGACGGAAAAATATACAACGTAATATATAACTATAGGTGAAAATATTATGACGACTTGGTATACATTATATTCACTTCTACGTATAATTATGATTAGTGCACTATTAGAAATCGCCATTAGTTCGTACAGTCACAAAATACTATAGAGTCAAGCTCTATAAGTTATTGACGACAAATCATATTTACACTGTACATGTATTTCCTAATTAATAAAATTTCCGATGATTGCATTATTCAATATGATAATATCACGCAACGTAACTAATATATTCAAGGTAATAAACTATATGATATCATGACACGATATGACAATAACGTTATAAGATTACATGACATAATATATAAAATATGGTTTGATGTACACAACCTGTTTCGTATAATCAATCTTATAATATTGTTGGTTAAGACCCTATTGGAAGATCCTGTGGAAAGTTATTATTTCTACCCATTGTTCAGTGTTCATTGATATATAATAGCTACGTATATGAATCAATCAATCAATCAATGAGAATTTAACGTCCGGTTCCTATCCAGAAGGCAATGGCAGGGACGTCAAATAGCAGTTGAATAGCAGTTTTAGATCAGCTATAGCTAGTAGCTGTATAATAGTTGCTATAAGCTAGTAATTATCATAGTCTAGTGGCCATTGTAGATTAAAATATGTAGTGGCCACTTAGACTAGTGGCTCTAGAACCCTTTGGTGCCTCTAGAACTCTTGAAGGCTATATCGGTGCCTCTAGAACTCTTGCAAGCTATATCGGTGCCTCCAAGACTCTTGCAGGCTATATCGGTGCCTCTAGAACTCTTGCAGGCTATATCGGTGCCTCTAGAACTCTTACAGGTTATATCGGTGCCTCTAGAACTTTTGCAGGCTATATCGGTGCCTCCAGAACTCTTGAAGGCTATATCAGTGCCTCTAGAACTCTTGCAGGCTATATCGGTGCCTCTAGAACTCTTGAAGGTCATATCGGTGCCTCTAGAACTCTTGCAGGCTGTATCGGTATCTCTAGAACTATGCAAGCTATATCGGTACTATGTTCTCAATTTACTGAACCTTGAATAGTTACTATTTCTACTCCCAATTGTTTCCCGCACTCCGGTATTTCCTTTGTTTCCTACGTGCTCTATTTAACTCTCCCATACGGTAATCGTAAACGAAAACTTCAAAACTGACGTTAAACTAAATAGAAGCCCTAATCTTTAAGACGATCCCTCCCAATAATCATTCAGCCTCGCTTGATCTTCCATACTCCGGTGATGGATAATCTCCCGGAACCCAAGTCATGGACTCTTTTATATGACAGGAAATCGAGCAATCAACTCGTTCACCGCTTCTCATTGAATCAGGCGACCACTCTTTCCATCATAATTCTGCAAAACTCAGAGGTCGCCACAAAGATCAGTATAACTATAAATCCCAGTAGTAATAAAACAGGTATACGATAATGTTAATAAAAGAGGGTTTTCAGTAAGTAAATACTGACGAAAAGATATAAAAATGTTATAGGTTATGAAATAAACAGTAAACCTAAACCGTTAAATAATAGTGACAACCGTAGTTTTTACCAGTGGCGTAGGAAGCACCTTAGGGCAGGGGGGTCGAGTTTTGAAAAAGAGGCACATACAGAATTGAAAGGGCACTTACATATTTTTAAAAGCAAGGTTTTAGACGGGGTTTTTTTTACAAGTGATGTAATGCAATAGCTTTATTTTGCTTTGTTTTCAATGCTACACAATAAATTAATAGGTGTATGTCTTTATTTCTAGAAACTTAAACCATTAAAATGTCATTTAAATAACATTTAGAGCCAATACAGAACTTTTTTAAATATAGTCAAAAGCAAAAAATTGTCCTGTAGGCCTATACAGCATTCATTCTATTTTAATAAATGTCCAATATCCTGTTAGTTGATCTTCGAAGGACGGAAAAAATGAATCTACAAGGTGTTTCTATGGGTTGGCTATATCGGCGACGAACACAGTATATGCCGAACATATTTAAACAAAATTTTTCAGCGTAATATAATACTGTAAGGCAATAATTGTAAAAGCCTGAATTTAACCGGAGCGACTAGCACCTACAATAGTTACTGCAGATAGAAGGCAAAATGCGTGCATAATTAAGTTATTGATGCATATCAATAACAGCATTTTATCATACAAAATTTTTAATCAAAGTAGGCCTAGTGCCAAGGGATATACTAAACAGGTAACCCAAATCATTGCAGTCTTTGCAGATCTCAGTGACTATGACTAGTTCGTGGTACTCTTGATTGAGAGCTTTTCCAATTCGCTACAGTAATAATGTAATACTAAGGCTAGAGCTTGTGTAGTTGCAGTGGCGTGAATTCACCATTTTCTTTGGCGGCAAAAGATGTTTTGAAGGACCATTTTCTCTATGCGCAGATGTTAAAATGTTATGACCTTTTTGAATAAATATGAGGATAGGAGCCTGTGGGAAGGGGGGCGGGGGGTGGGCTAGACCATTGCTAAGAACAACCTCTTAAGTTTTTATTCTCTGTGTTTTAATATCACCTTAAATTAATGTCGCAACAATTTTTAATTTTTTATAGCAATTAAATGTAACTTTTATTTCCAAAGCAAGGATTTCATTGCAACCATACAATACAATGCTCTCGGCCCAGGTTAGGTCTTTGACAGGATATACGCAGTATGTATGAGGGACACATTATTCAATTGATACAGAAAAATGTAAACCATAATCTGTTGAACTATATACTGAGATAATCTATAAAGCTTAAAATTAGTCATTTTATATTTCTGCTAATATCTATCTACAATATAAATACTTGTATACGTAATAATAGGCCTACGTTAGAAGTTATTAATTTTACTGTTTAACTACTCAAAGCATGGATCATACGCGACTACAGTAAGGTATTTCTGCAACATGCCCTAAGAAATGTAAGTCTTTTCACTCGGCTTTTGCACATTAATATTGACTGAACGTGGATATGAACCTTAAAGTGACTCATGGAACAGTTGGCCTAATAATGACCAAGCTGCAGCAGCAGTGACTGTCAGAGCGTGTTTTATTTACGTAGCCCTACTGGCATCTTTTCATCTGCCTTTATCAAACAGGTAACGCTGATAAAGATGTAGTTGTAATAGCAGTTGAACTGTGTGAGGGCCCTGAGAGGAGAGGGGTACATTCTCATGCTACTTGTGAACACATAGAGTCATACTCAAAGGAAGGAAATGAAAGAATGCTTTGTATATAGTATAGTAGCAGCGTGTTGATGCAAATTACGATATACCTGATACAGGATGTCATGAGTCATGACTCAACTTTGGCTATATGCAAAAGCAGTTTAAATAGTTATTTATTTCATATAGGCCTACCAACGAAAAACACATTAGTCGGCCTGTAGTGTATTTACATCACATACAAGATATTAATCAAATCTATTCTCTAATTCAAGAGCATTACAGCATAACGTATAGCAATATATATGATCTGAGTCCGATAGGTTATAGTAACCTACTACTGCAGGCAAACATGCACAAACACACAAGCATACCTGCATACTGTGAATATATTGATAGGCCTATTATTACTAACAAGTTACAAATAAAATTATGCCATAATTTTAGCACATACGGTGCTTCTATTTTAGCTTTTCTGGATTATAATGTTAGGCAATGCATGCCACTTGAATCATCCTGAGGCTCAACCTGTAATCCATACATATAGTAATAAAACTCTAGCCCCTTTTAATATTTCCTTGAAGTTAACAGCGCTGTTAAGAAGGAGAAATGTGCTCAGTCTACAAACTATAACTGTAGAATCATTGTAACGTTATTTACAATGTCTCTTATGCACGTTAAAACACCTTGCCCTGATGACTACACACGAAATCGAAGAAATAGTGTATGGGGGGGGGGGGGTGAAAGGAAATTAATCATATACCAAAAAGGGCATTTTTCACCCTTTTTGCCCAATTTTTGCCCCCGCTTGCCCCTACATTCTGAGGGCAGCGGGGGCAGTCGCCCACCCTGCCCCGCGGATCCTACGCCACTGGTTTTAACTTATTGACGTGAAATGCCAGGTTACACATACCAGTAAGCAATTCTATTTATACGTGGAATTACACACTAAAACCCGGTATTAGTAGCAATCACAACACGAGTACTTTTTATGCCCGCACAGGCTGTAAAACTCAGTTAAATCAATTAGCAATGTTGGTTATTATCAACTATCTAACATAAGCAACTCGTAGAATTCTTACAGTATATAAATGTTACCGGCAGTTTTAGTTTTGCAGCTTGTGCAACATCTTTCCATCATATTAAGAGCATTGAACTTCAGTGCGCTTGATCTCGCTTTAATACCAAATCAATGTTATAAGCACCAAATTGCACTCAAAATTGAAATAGCACTTAAATTAATAGCAGACTTTCTTATCTTTTCCAAAACATTCATGGCGATTATGGCTCTACGCTAACATTGTGAGAGAAATAAATAAAAACATTTTATGTCACAGTCTCTCAGAAATCTATTAAACGGATCTTACGTGTTTTAAACAACTGCTCTATCACATTCGTTGCATGGATCATTGGACATCCATTCAACGTTGAATGGATTGGATTCCACGGGCGATAAGATTGTGATATTCAATCCGTCGTCTTTCATTTCATCTAGGGAAATTATTTAAGGGTTAGCTTTTCATTTGTCAAATAGAAAATTTTAATTAAATTCTAGCATTATAACAGCAATTGTTTAGGTATCAATGCAGTCAAAAATCACAACCCGTGTGTGTAGTCTAGTCCAATTCTGTAGTTTGAGCGTTCAGTTTATTGTTGACTAATATTTCCATAATATTGATCCATCTTGAATCCACTTCTCTTGTGAGCGATTGGGTTAGTAAACCTCTGCGAACACATGCAACTAACGTATTGCTTTTCATTTTCAAAACAGACAAAATAATCGAGCATTGAAATAATCAGTGCAATTTTAAATATTTCTGTAATTTTTTAAGTATAGCTTTTAAAAATAGAAATATAATTGTTTTTAGCACAACATGTTACTAGAAAGAACACAGAAAGCTTTGTCTACCACTAAGGGCGTGTTCTACGTAGACTATTGGCGCGCGCGCTACACCGACAACGTGGCTAAATTAATTTACATAATTTATTATAATTTTAATCCATGACAGCTCAATTATAGTTATCTGATTAATGCAATGTGGAATAAAACTCCAAAAATACTCATTTTGTAGATTATATAGAATTCTTACAAGTAGGCCTGCGTGAAACATCAGAAACATCATAAATTGAATTTTAATCTGCTGGGATTAATTAGGAGACTTGTTTATTCGCCTGACTCATCTCTCGTTTTATGTTTTGTCTTTCAATTTTGTGCCACCCACGAAAGGCTTTACGTACACGCACACGCACACTCCTCTCTCTTTCTCTCTCTCTCTCTCTCTCTGTCTGTCTGTCTCTCTCTCTCTCGCTCGCTCTCTCTCTTCAAGTCAATGAAATGGCAAATGTTCATATGAAATATTCATATCATATGAGCCATTTGCGGTTTAGTTAAAGTACAACTTTATCGCTCAAAATGTTCTTATACTCACAGCTTGTGAAATGGTTGTTTTGCAAAAATTATTTTAAAGCAATTAGTTTATCTGCAAGTCATATTTCTGTTCCACTTAAAAGCCATTTCAAATTGCCTATTCTCATTAGTAGTTTAATAAATAATTAACCAATTCTATTTAGACAAATGAATGAAACGTGTAGGCCTAATTCAGCATATTTTATGTGATAAATTGTGTTCAGTGCACTCTAAATTACATTCATTTCTTTATTCGTCAAAAACAGACTGGATTAAGATACATCACACATACATATAAACACACACATAATAACAACAATTAGAGTGCTACAGTCATCAATGACAACATCGAGCACTAATGAGACAAAATCAAGCCGGCGAGCAAAAAAGGAAGGTCCAAAAACGGTGCAAATTCTAAAATTCAGAAATTCAGTCTCAAGTAAAGGGAGTTAAAGAAAAGGTGGTTTAGGCGCAGGTCGCTGCTCATGGACACTGGATGGAAAAGAGAGATGGAAAAGATAGGTCTTCAACTGCTTATGGAACTGCTCATAGGAAAGCAAAGGCTGATGTGATTCAAATTAAGATTTCCGAAGATTGCATGGAAGAGAATTCCAGATCTGAGGTGCAGCATGCTGGAAAGAACGATTAGATAGCTTAGAGCGTGAAGGTAAGCTAGGTCTCACAAGAGTAATTAACTTAGAAGACCGAGTAATAGCAGGCTGCATCACTTTAATCAAGTGAGACATACAAGGTTGTCCAGGGATGGTGATGGACTTATACGTTAACGAAGCTGTTTTGTAAATGATACGCTCTTTAATCTTTAGCCAGTGCAAAGACTTCAAAATAGGCGTAACATATGAGTACTTGGAACTACAAAAACTTGCTCGCGCAAGAGAATTCTGAACAAACTGCAACCGATCAATCTCACAGCCAGGGAGATTTAAAAACAGTGAATTGCGGTAGTCCAACTTCGATTGCACAAGAGCAGCACCAATTGTAGCAGCTGTCTCACGTGACAAATATGGACGTATTTGACGAAGATCACGGATATGGAAGAAACATGCTTGTGAAGTTTTAGTTATGTGTTCGTAGAAGGTTAGGTGTTTATCGAGGATAACACCGAGATTTCTCACAGAAGAAACAGGGAATATTTTAATACCCGAAGATAACGAAAGAGCTCCCCATTCTTCAGAAGCTGTTGAGGTGTCCCGACCAACAAGAATTCAGTCTTAGATGGATAAGTGCCAAGAAATTAGCAGACACCCAAGAGGATATAGACTGAAAACTTTGTTGCAGGAGGGTTTCAGCATTAGAATAGGAGTTTGGGGTGAAACAAGTGTACATTTGAGTGTCATCAGCATATAGTTCATGATCAAGAGAATGAGAAGAGATTAGAGTGCTTAGGGGTGTTGTATAGAGGTTAAAGAGGATAGGACCAAGAACGGAGCCTTGAGGCACACCATACTTTAAGTGAGAAGGCGAAGAGATGTACTCCATCACTTTCACACTAAAAGAACGATCCGTCAGATAGGAGGAAAATCAATCAAGAACAATTCCACGAACACCAAATCAGGAAGAAAGACATTCCGGAAGAATATTGTGATCAATGGTATCAAAAGCGGCCGAAATATCAAGCATACATAATCCAGTTAAGCCTTGTGTGCACTTGGCATTAACAATAGAATTGCACACAGATAGAAGCACCGTTTCAGTTGAACGATGCTTAGTATAAGGAGCTTGATGCTTATTAAATAGATCATTGTAAGAGAGATGAGTAGAAAGCCTCTGAAGAACAATTCTTTCAGTGAGCTTAGACATGTATGACAGATTAGATATAGGCCTGTAATTCGGCAATAATTCCTTATCCAGTGTGGGCTTTTTACGCAATGGAGTAATAACTGCACGCTTAAAAGCGCGAGAAAATTTGCCAGTAGAGAGAGAGTGGTTAACAATCAATGCTAATACTGGAGCAAGTATGTGAATACACTTCTTTAAAAGAGAGGTTGGGATAGGATCCAAGTCACAATGTTTAGCTGGAGAGTCTAAAACTAATTTAGTATTCTCATCAATTGTAACTGGAGTGAAATTAGAAAGCTCATCTTTGGAATGATTCTCTACTGGAGTATGAGGAGTAGAGTTAGGAGCTGGAGTGATAGATTCTCAAAGATTGCCTATCTTATCTGTAAAGTATTTGGAAAATTGTTCAGGCAGTGACTCCACAGGAGTAGAAGGAAGAGAAGGAGAAATAGATCTATGTAAAAGATCATTAACGGTTTTCCATAAACTCTTGACATTCACAGCCTTACTGACCAAAGAGGAGTAGTACTCTTTCTTAGCATTAGCAATAGCAGTACGATAAATCTTGTGTTGCAAATTAGAAACAGTTTTCCAAAAATCTGAATGGGTATGACGCCACTTTCTTTTAGTTCTACAGCATGCAGCCTTTAGCTTTCTCAAACCAGAAGTATACCAAGGGTTAGATTTCTTAAGCTTCTTGGTAGTTAGAGGTGCATGTTTATCAAGTAGAGATGAAAGAGTAGTGTTATACTGTTTTACTAATTCATCAAGATCATTAGCAGGAGACTTGATCAAAGTCGAATTTTCATTTCAAGATCAGAACAAAAGAGATCAAGATCAATGTTATTTACACACCTAAATGAAACAGTAGGTGAATTTTTAATAGTATCTGGCTTAACATGATTATAAGTGAGTACAACAGGAAAATGGTCTGACGGCGAGGGAGATAAAATAGTAACACTTAAAATATCAATAGCAGAGAGACTTGGTGTAATAACAACATCAAGTGTATGATTGTCAATTTGAGTAGCAACATTCACATGTTGAATAGCATTACAAGAGGACAGCAAAGTATTAAACTGCTGAGTTAAGGGATCAATAGGATTATCAGGGTGAATGTTGAGTCAACTGCATCACAAAACCTGTAATCACAAAGTCTGATTTAGAAGTAGTAAGGAAGGAGAGTAGGGCAGAAAACTCCGACAAAAAGGGAGAGAAAGGTTTGGCATAGGGGGAAGAAGATGGTGGTCGATACACTGCAACGCAACAACATGTGCTAAATTTATCTAGTGACTGAAATTGCTTCAAATGAAGAAAATTTATGACAGTTATTGCTAAGAAGGGTAAAGGGCTTCCTTAGTAGGAGAGCAACTCCACCACCCTTAGCACCAGATATCCTAGAGTCACGATTTGCAATAAACATATCATAACCTGGAAGAAGAATGGACATCAGTTCAGAAGGAGTGGTTACAGAGGATAGCCAAGTTTCACTGATAGCAAAACAGTCAAACTTGTGAGTCTCAGCCAAATCATGCAAAGCAATGATATGGTCTGAGTTAGAGAGGGATCGGATGTTAAGAGAGCAAAGAGAAATATTGCTTTGAAGAGAATTAACCGAATTCTCGATCGAAACATGCTTACAAAACTGGCAAATCAGTAATTGTAAACAATGCAGAAAGTACAATATAAATTACAATATAGTTATACACAAATTACATAAAAAATACAAATATGCAATAATTAACTAACGATCAAAACGTAAACACTATAACTTTAAAAATTTAAACACTAAAAGCAATATAAAATAACGTGTAACGGATCAACTATAACGGTAAAATAACGGTCAAAACTGCAAATTGATTTTTCAACAAAATAACTATATAACAGATTAACAATATAACATAGAACTATGAACTAAGTTAAAAGTACGCCAATGAACTTAATCAAGTCTAAAACTATTCACTCAAGACGCTAAATTTCATTAAAATTCTATTTATTTATTATAAATCAATAAATAAACAGTCCTGTCAACACATGACGTCACACATACATACATACACATACGATAATGTGTATGTGTCATCATAATTATGGACCTTATTTATATTTTTGCACATCATCATCATCATCATCCCTGAGTTTCGCTCGCAGTCTTAAAATGTCAAGTAAAATCATTCATGAAGTTGCAGGATGTTTTCGATTGCTATAAGTCTAGCCCAAAGGACTTTGACATTCTCTGAAATATTACACAAACTGGCCGATTTCAGAATACATCCTCGCTTTCCCGGCATCTCGCAAGCATAGTTAATGCCAATGAACTATTTAACTAGCTTTTTTGTGTGGTGTAGTAAAATAGTAATATGCAGGTGTGATTGTGAGAACTTTTACAATTAATTTATTAGCACAGCTGTTGCAGAAATCTTACAAGTTTGCTGGTTGCTTTGATTTACCGTGTAATTGCTAAGTTGTTAGACTCGACTGAATTCAGCTACAATTTTCTTGCAGCTTTTAAATTCAGTCTCCTACTAATTGCTGATGAAATTGGTAGCACCGTGCAAGAAATAATTGGAATAAACTGCTTTCGTCTCGCCACTATGCACTTACCCTTATACGAGAGCAATACTTGATGTACTACAATACTTATAGACTTTACTTCTCCTCAGCACATTTCTTTTGCAGATTGGTCTGGGTGAATTGATCTGTAGTGATGTGTGCTGTGGGGACGTTCCTGACATCATCCCTGGAAGAGGAAACGGACGTTAAACCTTTCTAATTATTACTATTACTGTGGAATATGCTCCTGTTTACATATATTTGTTTGTTTTCCATGAATACTTCTAAGACGGGAAAGTTAATTTTGAACTAAATCATGCATATTATACTTCACTATCCTAAATTTTCCTAAGCCTAGGGTAACGAAAAATCTACGCCACGCAAATATATCAAATATCAAACGTACATGTATATGAATTTTCATATATTGAAAAAAAATTGAGCCACACCGTTAGCTAATATTATCGTTGTCATTAATGAATTTTTGTGTACCAGTGATTTTAGCAAAAACTTAACAGTTAATTGAAGGAACTATTAATTAGTAGACATTGGATTGTATAATTTAAGATTTTAAGTAATTTAGTCTGTTTATAAATACAAATTCTACATATATAACTGCGTGATAGTGAAACAAGACAAAATATTCTTAATTAAACTTACTTTAAATAGATTTAGTTTTAAAATGGGCAAAAACAAAAACAACAGAATTAGAGTGCTACTGTCGTCCATGGCAACATTGAGCACTATGGTACCAATTCCAATCCGATGAGCAGAGTGTGGGTCCAAAAACGGTGCAAGCCAAAATCCGCGAAGTCAGTCAGAGAAAGGGTACTAGTGGCATGGAGGTTTACGGGTTGGTCTCAGTTCCTGTGCAATAGCACATATATCTACTGCAGACAATTTGAAACAACATCACTGACACAACACGGAGTTTATATAAAATCGTAATATTTTCCAATTCAAATATTGTTCATTTGGGACTTTTATTTATTGAAGCTTCACCCTATATTCAACTCCGCGTTGGTGAAATGCCATTCACCGGATTAAACACACAGTCTGGAAATGCGCTATCCTAGAATTCATCGAGATGGAGTATCCACAGTATTTAATCATTGCCAGCATTATCTTCTTTCAACCAGTCGTATTTGATACACAATATCATATAATCTCAGCACACAGCGACTGTTTCCACAGTGTAGGCCTAAGGGTGTAAATACTGCAGCAATTCTTCAAAAGACGGTTTCATTAAAATCTGATTTATGCTCGATTTGGGCTTGCAGCGTTTGAGATTCAAATAATAATTATTTTGAAAATATTGTAATGTTTGAAAACAAAACGTGCGTTAAAAGGTGTGTTTTATCATCATATTTATAAATAGAATAACAAAGTTGCTCAACAATCAAGTACTTTAAAACGAGAACTTTTAAATGACAACAACATTAAATAGAAAATTGTTTACTTTAAAAGAAAATCGCTTAACAAGCTGATAATTTAACAATCAAGCAGAAAAAAATTTACAAATTGGTTGAAAAACATTAAATCTTGCTTACTTAGAATATGTCAACCGTAAACTGCACGTGAAGTAAGAAGCAACTGAGCAAAAACTGAGGAGTTAACCGGGTAAGCATAGCCTTTTATGAAGGGATTAACCGGCTAATCGATGGAGTGTTCCTTAGGAAGCAGAATGAGTATGAATATGTACCTTGGACCTGCCACTTTGCAGAACACTATGAAGACAGAGCGAGAGCGAGAGAAAGAGAGAGGGAGAGAACAAGGCAACAAACAAACAAGGCAACACCGCTAGACTCTCAGAGAACACTGAATTGTAATCACCGGTCTTTTACTAGCAATGAAAACTGGACCCTCTGGGATCCTTTCAAATATCATAAAAGACTAACAGAAAGCCTATTACCGGCGTTATTTCTGCAAATATTAAAATTAATACTTTCACAATTTTTATATTTTTATAATTTAATTTTCATGTGACCATAATCAATAATTTCTAAAAAGTTATACAGATCTATTTAACTTGATGCGTTAAATATTATTTCTAATGTTGCTTAAGTTTATGCTCGAATGTTATAAATATAAAAATTTTCATCAGCAATCGAATTTTTATTATTGAATTTCAACAGTATACCCACTTTTAGTAAATGTACATATCTTGTGATAAGTTTTCAAATTAAATATTCAAGTTTATTTTTTAGGATTAATTTATAGTCTTTAAATATGTGTGTTAGTTTATTTATTTTCAGGTGATACTGCGGCAACTCTCAAATATTCTGTAGTTCCATATATTCTGAAAGATAAGAATCATATAAAACCAGCTTTCAACCAGTCCTTAAAACCCACCATCTACCTGAGAACACACATCTTGGATCTAATGACCCCCCCCCCCCTCCTTCCGAGAAAATAGTCCGCCTAGTGTCATCTATCATGAAAAACTTTATTCCTGAAAATATTATTAGATTTAGCTTTTATTGAATTCAGCAGCAATAATTTATTTATAGATTCGATCTAGCTCCAAGTGTTAAGGATGGTTATGTTCAGAAAAAATCTCTTTCTTAGAATAAAATTTAATCTTTAGTCATCTGAATGCTCATTCGGGAAATCGTTGCAGATTAGAAACTATTCTTAGAAACTGATTCTTTTGCATAAGGATTCTATACGGATTAATCAATTATGTTCAGTACTATCTCTTATAAGGTAATTGACTTTTTTAAATCAAGAATAAGATAATATCATTTAAATAAAGCTAATAATGGAGTTATAAGGCTCTACTTAACGTCTGTTTCCTATCAAAGGAATGATATAAGAAAAATCCATTTAATCCAAAATCTACTGATCAGGCATGGATTCCATTACGATATAAATATTCTTAAAGTTGTGCTCTAAATACATATGCACAATATGTATGAAGGATATATATTCAATGGATTCCAAAAATCGACCTTTCTGGAAGACAGCCTTCTAGACTTAAACCTACTAGGATGCTTGATTGGCTTATATTGGGTCATATAGTCAAATTTTACATTTATAAGAGTGCTGGACAAACTACTACCCGTAATATAAATAAATTCTTCTGTCGGCTTTTGTTATACGGCACTGCTTAAAGCATTTTAAGCAAATTGCTTTTTCAGCATCACAATTTAGAGATAAAAAGATTGATTTCTTGAATCGTTGTTGTCTCATTTTCAGAACATTTAATAGCGTATAATCATTGGGACGCAGGATGATAATAAAGGATTAACGTCCGTTTCCACATACAAAGATGATGTCAGGGATGTTTAAATAATTAGAGGTGAGTTAAAGTGTAATTAAATTTATTTTATTCAACGAGTGACACGGGCGTAATGCAATAGCATAGTTAACCTTGTTGTTGATGAGATGATTCTGCTGCTGTTATACGAGACTGGGGCCTTAGATAAAAGATACTTGTTGTTAGTTCAGCGATGAAATGGAAATAGTTCGTGCAATGGCTGGAGCCAGTGGCGATGTCGGTAAGATATTCGACCGCGGATCAGTTTGTGCTGGGTTCAAATACTGGACTCCCCCGTCACCGATTCGCTTTTGAGTGAGGAAACTGACGTTAACATTAGCGTTTAATTAAGTTTTTATCAATTCTCATTAATAAATAGGTAATCATTAGATCAGAAAGCTACTAAGTATTTGCATCTTATAGTACGGACTTAATTGAACAACTAAAGCTATTAAATAGCAGATGATAGCAACATGTGAAAGAGTTATATGCCATGGACATACCAATAGGCAGTACACTTAGAGTTAATGCCATTTAGAATGCTACCACGAGATTAGCCAACTTCTAGGTTCAAATGCAGTGGATCAGTTCGACACAATAACAGTGACTCGATCTGAATACACATATCTGCCTTATTATTATTCACAAATAGAAATTATATGTCTACCGGAAATGAGAATAACAATTTAAAGTATGTGCTTAAAGGGTATTTCAAATAATAGCGGATGAAAACTGAAATTAAGTGAGTATATGATTGAAATTTTCCATTGAAATTCTTTAATTTTCGATGAACCGACCTCGATATACTGTAGACAAGGAACCAGTAGCCTCTACTAGCAGGATGCCGGTATCTCAACGTCAGGTGGTTAAATCATTAGCTTAGTCTCGTATCAATTTCTAGAGATAATCGCTAAATAGTTGTAGATCCACAGGCTTTGCTCAAGCAGAGGCTGTGGATAAACAGCTGAACAAATGCAGTAGAATCAACAGCTTGCAAGCCCAGTCTAATCTCTAAGCAGAAGCATTTCAGCAATTACTTAACCATTAAACAAACTTTTCTTGACAGTATACAAAGGTCATGCAATCAGTAAAGTAATATACATGTAAATATAATGTAATTTATCTGTACACATGTTAATGTTGCTTGTAAACTTGTTCATTGGTTAGTTAAATAAATAGAGCTTCAGTTGGATTCAGTGTTTATGTGGTCTGTTAGTAGTAATATTCTTATAAGAAAACGAAAATTGCAAAAGCATTTCATAAATTCTGGGAGCAGTATTATCAGCTTTTTCAAATTTTAATTTCAGATGTGACACGCCTTCGCTACTGTGAATGTTTCGAAGATATTGAAGGTCCATGAGATATCTTTCAACTAATTTCTCATCTTTCTCACTAGTAAGTGAAGAGCGTTTCGATTTATTAAAACGTTTACAAACCGTTTAAAAATTTAGTTTTTAGCTTGAGAAAATTCGGCTTCCGAATTTGCTATCTAGCGGCTGGTTCAAGTCCTATTATAATTAAAAGTTGCTGTAAGTTTACCTTAAGATATGTTTGATATCTACAATGGGCCTTTCAAAACATGGCCAGAGGAAGTTTAAATTTTCATAACTATTATATCATAATTATTCTTGTCAGAATTATTATTATCATAGTTATTTTACGCAAGTTTGTTGATTCATATACTAAAAGGAACTGCGATAATTCCAGGAAATTCTATTCCAGTACTGTAACAATTGAATAAACGTAAGCTCAACTGCCTGACATTTCAAAGGCTGAAGTAATGCGTAGAGGAAATGTATCACTTATATGGTAGGCATCAATTCTCGTTTATGAATAATATCAGAAGAAAATCATTCGCTAATGAACTAAAAGCTCTACAATTTTATCAAAAATAATACATGTACAGACTTTACAAAATAATACTATTGATCCTAAAATATATTAGATAAAATAATTTAGAGTGAGGTACCTACGCAATCACTTAGGCCTAAATAATGACTCTGAAGAAATACGATTTCTCAAAAGCTGAATCAGTATACCAATATTACTGGCGGTCCATCAATTACTGCTGACTAATAAACCGCCATTAACGGAATCCTTTTAGCATAAGAAACGTTAACTTTACATACTAATTTTCGATATTTATACTATTACTCACTTAGATATTTAAGATAAAGTCAATATTCATTTGTAGAAATCCTAACTTAGTATTGCCCATAACCTTACTAAGACTTTTTGTTAGTTATTTAATCTCTAAGATAACCTAAACATAGACTCAAATTGTCAACCAGTATAAATCACGTCACTCCGCTTAGAAACAGTTAAAGGACACTTCACTTCTTTTCACAGGATTAGGAGGAGAGGGAGGAGAGAACTTCACGGATACCCGGATACGCGTCCGGTACTTAAACCAGCTCAGCGGAACCTGAAGCGACTTTCACAATCAGCTTTATTATGCGGCAACGACTCCAAACCACAAATTATCTCCTGGGGTGAGAGTGGGAGTGGTCTCAGTAGCCTGTGAAAGATGGATTTCCTGGCATAATCAAGCCAATGTACGAGAATTAAAGCGATGTTAAACTTTAATGCGTAGTCCTTAATCGGGGTGAATGTTTCATCATGCAAAATTACTCAGTCTCTGCGAATGTAAAGTATATTTGGAATATGAGTATTATTGAATGTTTATACGTACATGTAATAAGAACTTAATAATAAACTATATGTAGTTTACGAGGCAGCTTCTAGTTATAACGGATAATATAAGTGCACTGCCTACTGGCAGGTCCATGGTATATAAGGACTCCACTCTTCTCAGTCTTCCGCTTTCCTCTTCATTTCCACATATGAGTGAATCGTTAAAGTAGACTGTGAATAAGAATATGTAGCATGAACCTGCCACTTGACAGAACGGAGAGAGTATTATTTATCTAAGAACACAGCCTATATTTTATTTCCCTCAAGCGACATGGACGGCGGATTAAATCACACAACAACTACTTAGGATAGCGGGCTTTCTCTGTAAATATACGAAACTCTAGAATTAAAGTTGCAGCTGCCACGCTCGTTACAGCGTTCGGTGAACTGTATCACTCATCCGATAACGCATAATAACTGCACTTATCACTTACACTTATCACTCGCACTTATCAGTTATCACTCGCTCAATGTGCAACTGCTTATACGAAAAAGCAAAAGCAGAAGAGCATGACGAAAATGTTTGATAGCGTAAATCAGTTCAATACTCATTAACACTTTCATCAGGTCGAGAATGGCAATTTTTGCAATTTGGACTTCGGAAAAATAAGAAGGTGTGAAATGTTAACGAGGGAATGCTATCCTTTAAAAATCACGTGTCTTTCGTGTCTCTTAAACGTGTCTATTATTTTAAAATCTATCCCTTAACTTTTAAATCTATTCCACTGTTTTCTTCTGTCCAGCTCTTTCATTCGATCTGTTTAATTTTATATGTACAAAAATACCCGCATATCTCGTATGTATACATGCATTAAATCAACGCAGATTCTAATTCATATATTTGAAATCAGATAGATTTTAAACCATAAATATTTTAATACATAGTCTAGACGATTTAGGAATCCAACCCAATTGTAAATCAAACTATAATAACCAATTGTTCATTTTGTAAAGCTGAGCATCGCACAATGTAGCATTATTTTATATTATCCGATATTACAAATAATAATTATTTTACATTTTACATTATAATGTCTATTATAATATTTTATAGTATTTTGTGTAATTTTAATATTATATTAATATCGTTATTATATAAAGAATTCACTGTAGGCTACTTACCGAGTACTGAGAACGTGAAAACCATGGAATATAACGTAATCATAACCACACGAAACACAGGGTCTGATTTCAGAGGTGATTCAGGCCAATCCAAATCCATCATCATCATACCCTCCTGGGACTCCGGATCATCGTAAATATCCGTATGATTCAAACCTTTCAATGGTCTGGCTTCTGAGATTTCAATGTAATCCATTTCTTGGCAAAGATTCTAAGTGTACTTAAGTTTAAAGATCTGCTATATGAGTTATGACGCAGGTTATAACTATAAATCTATGGTTAAATTAACACTCTGTGATGGAAATTACTTTCCTTGTTCTGGAAATAATACCATTTATGTAGTTGAATTGTAATTTTACGGTGTAAACTTTAAAATATTTTGAAATTGAGTAATCAGTAAAATATTAGTCAAATATAGAATTAGATAAGAATCTCATGTTTCAAAATTACAAATGAAAACGTAATTTTCATTTACAAGCATGCGACTGAAAGTGTTACAGTTTCAGAACTAATGTCAGATCTCTGTTGTTCTGTTGCTCAGAACTAATGTCAGATCACGATTTCACAGAGCTATGCTTGCAGTGTTATGCGTCAGATCGACTGACTTCGGTGTACAGTTTATAGGAAACAATGACTATAGGTCGAGAATTACTCTGGCGTCATTCAATAGTGGAGTGAAAGGAAAACAGTGAATAACTGTCTGACTAAATCTTGCACTGAGGGAATCAACAACAGAACTTTTTATGAATAAAATCAATTGTGCTTACACTACTCGTACATATCTTAATGTGCTAACTTTCATAAGTTTTACTAATTGCACATTATATTGCATCGCCATTATTTTTTTAATTTAAAAATTTGACTTATACTTTAATGCAGGCGAACTTCGGTTAGGCAACTCAGAGAAGTTCTGCAGTCAGCTAAGAGCATTTAAAAAGTGATAGAGCATGCATTGTGTCCGAGTGAGCAAATGCAGAGTGGACCAACCGTTTACCTCACATATGAGGTGAACGGTAGAATGCGACTAAGCAATAACTGAAATGAAAGTTTCTCATTAGAAAATGATGGTCAAAGAAAACTACTGAAGAGCGGGGAAACCTCTTCAGAAGTTTTCTTTGACCCAAGCCAAGGGCTATATTAAAAATGAATACCTTCAGCAGAAATGAAACTTAGCACGACTAATAAATCACAGACTGACTCGCAGCAGCTCGGGTAATATAGGCCGGTAAATGTTGTTTGTTAAGTTACATGTTAAATATTTTATCCTGTTAATAGGCCCATAATAGATTCTCCATTCTAAACGAACTTATACCAGTTTAAACGCAATCCTACTCAAGCCGTGCAATAATATTGACAAAGGATATTTTAAAGTTATGCCCTGTTTACAAAGATCAAAATAATTTTGAAATTGATACAAAAAATCTATAAATAGGTAATCGAAATCTAACCGTGTTATAGTAAGAGACCGAAGCAAACGGCATCAGTTGCTAAAAATGGAGGAGTTGAAACTTGTGTCATATACTTTTATATTGTGGATTAATTTGACACTCTGATATTAGACTAGAAAATGTTCAGGCTTGCTCTGAGAAAGAAACTATATTTATTTCCAAAATAGTACCCTATAATGAATGCAAGAAAATACAAAATAGTTGATCTTAACTTATATGTTGATAACTTTTTGATATATTGACAAGTGTGAAGGCGCTATATGCCATGGACCTGCCAGTAGGCGATGCACTAAGAGAGAGATTCATATGAAGAGAAAAGCAGAGAATAGAAGAGTGTTAAGGAGTTATATGCCATGGACCTGCCAATAGGAAGTGAACTGAGATATACTTCGCATGAAGTCTCAAATACCACTAAAGCTTCATGCGATCGTCACCAGGTTGCAGCTTCTCCAACAGCACTGTAAATGATAGCTTGTTTCTCTTATAGATTCTTCAAAATAACCGAATCAAAGTTACTGTCTGCTTTCATGCTCTTGATGATGCTTCATCGACATGGTCTCATCGTCCTATACGTTTACATCTTTCTCTCTCTCTCTCTCTCTCTCTCTCTCTCTCTCTCTCTCTCTCTCTCTCTTCAGTGCACTGCCAAGTCGCAGGTTCAAGGTACATATTCATACTCAAAGTCTGCTTTCTCGCTCCATAAGAGCATTCATTAGATCAACAAGTTAATCCCTTCACAAAGTCTATGCCTTATCCATAACATATGTGTAGCCTATAGCTTTGGAAAAGTATGGCTTCTGAGGTGGTTTCCCGTTTACATCATCGCGAAGTAATTAGTAAAGACTTTAAACGACTCATTGCAAAATTGTTTCCCAATATACTTCGGTTTGTTTCAATTATTTCAAACGTGTCTGTCGAATCAGACCGATTGACCAAATTGATTAATTAACCGTATGACCCAATGAAATAAGCAGCAAGAATAATTGTCTAGGTGAAGATGCTGTTATTATTTTGCCAAAAGATAATCAAAAAATATATTTATAAAAGAATTAACCTTGCAGTATCGTGCTAATTGGACCGCAGTTTACCCTACTGTCTTGCTTAAACTCAACAATGACATTTCCCGGCAACTGGGTAACTCAGTCGACAGTAAATTTCATTGTATGACTGGTGCGATTCCTTGAGAGCGATAGAAATCTAATTGAGATTGATAACGACAGAACAAGCTCATAAATAAATGTAAGACACTCCAGTGTTGTCGCCGCTTTGCGAGGTATCAGGCTGCTCAGTGCAAGGTGAGGGCACTCTACGTGTAAATTGTACTCTATCCCCGAGTTGGTTCAGGAAAATTGAGAATTGAACCTATCGACAATTGCATGTGTTCGTCAGAGGCGACTGACGCAGATATGACAGTGAAGATACTTGTAGCCATGTGTTGATGATTTATGTATTCATACTCCAGATTTGCAGAGTCCTATCCGTACACCGATTGTGGCATTATACCACCAGGCTGACCTTCACTGTCCATTCAGCGCTACTGTGGCATTTAGCACAGAGCGGCGCTTTATAAATATGCTTATTATTATTATTTGATTTATTCTATTATTATTATCATTATTATTATTATTAAATATTTTGCCTGAAATGAACAGTAAGTATTGCTCTAAGCGTAATGTGCAGAATGGGTGAAGGTGCAGTAGCTATGTGGTCCAAGGTGTAAAATTGCTTTTTATTCGTCGTATATGCATTTGGACGTCACAATGCAGATACGTTATTCACATTGTCTAATAATGCTCTCCTGCTTAATCTAGGCGTTATTTCTAATTATATTTACTATTTATATATTATCATTATAGTTACATGCCTTTGTCTAATTATTTTCCCTCATTTTACTATCAAATAGCCCACATCTATTAGATGTATTTGAAAGGAAAATAGAGGCAGAGGCAGCAAATCAGATTGTTCGAGTATTTAGTTGCTATTGGCCTACGTCACTTCAAACTAGCAGAAGAAATAATAGTCGCAATAAAGAATCATAATCTTTCAGCTCATCATAATTCATCTTTTGTGCAGGAACATTTATTCAGTGATAGCAATCCACATAAATGATAGGCTAAAGTCAGCATCTGCAGCAATATGGCTTCGAATAGTGCACATACAAAACTGCAATATGGCTTCGAATAGTGCATAAACTAACCCGCAATATGGTTTCTAATAGCGCACAAATTGGCACGATATCGAGATGTTTAAGCGTTGTTCTACGCGACCCAGCCATTTCAATAAATTATAAATTTGAAGTTCATCAGTTAATTTTTTTCATAAATGCTGAAGTCTGCTTTAGGTGTTCATAATATCGTCCACTAATATCGTTAACTTCAGTCGAGTTAACTGAACAATAAATAAGCCGATGTCTTAATGGACAGTGGCCGCATTAGCACAAAATCATCGCTGTATTTCAAATGTCTACATATAATTAACTGCAGCGCCTATCTGTTGCACTCCAGCGTTTTAATGCTGTATGCGTTCGTGGCACATTGGCGAATGCGGCCTCCCAGAGCGTAGAGGAACTATTTTAAATATTTGTCATCTTTCTTTTAATTAAATAAAGTCTTTTTTATCTTATATTTTAGCCCAGGGCCTTATACAGCCCAGGGCCTTATACAGCTCAGGGCCTTATACAGCCCAGGGCCTTATACAGCTCAGGGCCTTATACAGCCCAGGGCATTTTTTTTTAAAAATTAATTACAAGTTCTATCATAGCACCTTCACTATGACGCCTCCAATGGAATTGCCAATTACAAACGAATCATACCGATCGACTATTGGATACTATTGTTATTATTATAGTTCAACGACTAAGTAGGTAAGATGCAGCATTGTATTCTTTACATATATTGGTTTCTTCTCAACGCTTTTCTTCGAAGCCTTTCAAATCCAATTTCATAGCAGGACTTCATATCTGTGGAATTAAATCAGACTATCTTAGACGGGTTATCTGAGACTGGATCAAAGGATTGTTAACGTTTCAAGTAAAATTGAGTCAATGATCGATAATGATTTCCTTACATTGTACGAGTCAGAATTAAGAAGGCGTTTTAAATTGAAGCAGCAAGGAAGATGTATTTGTTAAAGTGGTCCATATTTTAAAGTGACTCATGAGCTGCAACGGTTTGTCGCATAACAACATTTTTGTCTTTCTAAGAACAGAGCGCTAAGTAGAGGTGCTAATCCGTAACATCACAGAATTAATGTCATTAGCCAGTGGTGGGATTAATGTCATTAGCCAGTGGTGGTTTTAATGTCATTAGCCACTGGTGGGATTAATGTCATTGGCCAGTGGTGGGATTAATGTAATTTACCAGTGATGGGGTCAATGGCATTTACCAGTGGTGGTGTCAATGTCTTTAGCCCCTTTGAAATGAGATGTTGATAAGGCTGTATAAGGTTCCGGTTTCATATGCATCGCAGAGAGTTTATCCAAGGCAGAGATTACAAGTAAATATCATTATCTTCCACTATGAAAACACACTTAATTAATAACTTGAAACTCTTTTAAAATTATGAAAAACCCCGCCCCTTTCAGGGTCGGGGTTTCCCATTGCAGAAAGTTTAAAGGGTCTTCAGAGAGGTTTACATTTTCTTCTCTCAGATTCTGCATTTGTAGATTGAGGCATTTATAAAGTCACCAATTATAATTAAAACTTGACAAGTTTCTGTTATATGTTTAACTAGACCCTAATTCAAAGTTGGAAATTCAGTTTGTAAATGTTTTTAAGTTAACAACTTCTACACAAAATGGTATAAATGAATGATTAGCTTCGCAAATTTCTGAACACTGGCCATAGAAAACTCCGGGTGTATTGATAGTAAATCCTAGTACTTGCGATTTAATGCAGTTTCCAATGAAACTTTCTACAGTTTATCTGCGACAACCAAGACAGAGACATGCAGTAATTGTTGAAATCGCTACGACAATAAAGTAAAGGGGTGGCCCATTCTTATACCTATTCTCTCGCCCAGCTGCAGCCTATATCTAAATCACGACAGATCTTTTGCCACCACATCTCATCCACAGCACAAATTCTGTCCGTTGTTATCTAAAATAACATACAAAACAGAATTTTAGATAACACATAACAGGAAACACAGAGATAACAAAAAAGATAACAGGCTCAAGATACAACTACCCCAACACATGAAATCTCTAAAAGCTGCCACCTTGCGAGATTCCAGACTTAAAGAGTATGAGCAGAGCATATGACAGTATATTTTTGAAGATCTTTCACACAACTGACAAGGAAGTAATTATGTGGTGCCAATATTATTTTGGTTTTTGGCCTTTACCATAGAAATATTTTTTTAAACAAATTAGTATTGGATGCCAAAATTATTTAAGGAATCGAATTAGATCATCCAGATTAGTTAGAATTTGAAAGTTTACAAAGGAAATATAGTATTTCAGCTGTTGATTCTGTTGCTAAAATACGATTAAAATTTTGGATCTACGTTGAGAAAATGCTTCATATTGAATATTGTAATGGATAATGGAGTTAATTTGATACTGTTGGACACTTGTAAACTACTAGGTTTCATTGCTTAACTGTACTTGTATGCTAAGTGTTGTTTCTTTCCGTTTACTTTTCTTTTTTCTAAATCTTTGTTCGAAACTACCATGTATTGGTGAAATAAAGTCTTTAAAAGAGAGATTCAAGTCTATGTTATTACAGTAAATAGCAAGATTTTTAATCTTTGAAGTCTTTGATTTTCATATATTTGCACTATTAAATCAGCCACTTCAATCGGTATATCGAGACTGAGAACTTAAAATTTGTTCTTAGCTTTGCCGATTTAAAGGACGCCGTGTAGTTTCAGATTTTATCACGCAGTCATATGGTAGGTCTGCAATACCTATCTTCTCTGTACCGATAGCTTAGAGCAAATGCAGGCGGTTAATATAGAAATAAACCGTACCTTAAGCTACATGGTCGGTCAAAGTGATATAGATAGAAATAATTCATTGGAAAATAGTTGAAACTGTATGTGCCAATCACAATATCAAATATGACGGAAATGGACAAATTAAGCGCAAATAAATAAGTACTAGCCTAAAATAGGTAAGAATTATTGAATTACTTAGTAATAATTTAATATAACAATATTGATGATAATAAACGAAATACTTAAAGATAATACTAAAAGGATATCAATAATAAATAACTGGAATTTTGTAAAATACAGAGATATTTTCGCAGGATATACTGTAATAAACATGAAACAGTCAAAATTTGATCATTTAATAGGCCTACTAATATTTGTCTTGTAATATATTACTCTATTACTATAAATAACATCTTATAGAAGCAGATTATTACTATAAATAGAAGTTTATAGTAATGACAAACAATAGCAGGAATAGAAAACACGCATTATAGTGAAATAATCAACTATGTTGATATCTACTACTTTTAATACCACATGTTTAAACCGTTAGGCAATTTAGTCCATTTTCCGTATAACCAGTCCAGTGAATGTACGAGATTTTACTCTCAGAAATGAAATAGAATAAAATAAAATGGAATAGAAGTAAATATTAATAAAAAATTGATGGAAATATTTAACATACACATTTCATCACAGATCGCTTCTCATACCTGATGCGCTAAATCATTCGTCGAGAAAGCACCGCAGTATTTCTCCAGGTTATAGAGCCTCTGGGCACTAGTGCTCGCTGTGGGGGGCAGCCCACCCGAATCACATGGGAGCTCGCAACCCCTGATCGGGTCACACGGATTGAGGCAAGTCGTTTCGGCTAAACTAAAATTTTCCGGATTTGTTGACATAATGAGACAATATAGCTTCTTCTGGCGGGCCAAGGCTGCATCGAGTTGTTTTCTGAGAGCTACACAACACGCGCATTTTGTTTTCTTGTCGCCGCCGACTTGTTTGATTAATTCTAGACACGCATCCTTTTTCTATAAAAACAGAAATAATAGACAGCTATTTGCAGTTTTCTTGTGTTGCTAATTCGCTTGACATATGGTTGGTAAAAAACCTTTCGTATAAATATATTTAGAGTACAGTAACGCAACTCAAGTTTTAAAGATCTACATATGTAAACAACTACAAATAATTTTTTGTGACGGGGAGAGAGCTCTAAATTTGACACCTTCCCTTACTGGCCTGCCGTCGAACATACCAACAAACCACCGGCTCAGCACATTATGTTTATATAATTATTGTTGATGAAAATGATTATTTTTGATTGGTATTGATATTGTTGAGAAATGAAATAATTATTGTTGACATTCGTTTATATGTTATTATATGTATAAATTTTATAAAATAATGCAATTAACGCAGGCGTTAAGTATATATATATATATATATATATATATATATATATATATATATATATATATATATATATATAGTTTAATATATTCATTCTTATATTCATTTACTCATATTAATTTATTCATATATTCATACTTTATCAGAGCAGGACTTGTAGCGTTCTCGTCTCTTCTTGTCACACCGATGAGTAGTGGAGCAGAGTCGACGCTTACTCTCCTTCATCTCTTCATACAGGCAGTTCAGTCTCTGCATGCGCTCTGTCAGTTCCTTCGGCCCACTCTTCCCGGCCTGGTCTGCAATAGTACACAATAGAGAACAAACTGAATCTCTGAATCAGCGAAAAGTTAAGTAAACAACAGAAATCAGAGAACGAGAAAATCTGTGAAACTTTCGGAGAATCAAACACGCAAGCAGCTAATCTAATCACAGAAACAGCTAATATAGTCATAATTATAGCTAAATTAATCATATAAACAGCTGATATAATCATAATTATAGCTAAGTTAATCACATAAACAGCTGATATAATCATAATTATAGCTAAGTTAATCACATAAACAGCTGATATAATCATAATTATAGCTAAATGAATCATATAAACAGATGATATAATCATACAAACAGCTAATCTAATCAACTCTAATCTCTTCTCATTCCTTGATCATGATCAATTCTCTTGCGCGAGCAAGTTTTTGTAGATGACACTCAAATGTACACATGTTTCACCCCTAACTCCTATTCTAATGCTGAAACCCTCCTGCAACAAAGTTTTCAGTCTATATCCTCTTGGATGTCTGCTAATTTCTTGGCACTTAATCCATCTAAGACTGAATTCTTGTTGGTCGGAACACCTCAACAGCTTCTGAAGCTGAATGGGAAAACTCTTTCGTTATCTTCGGGTATTAAATATCACCTGTTTCTTCTGTGAGAAATCTCGGTGTTATCCTTGATAAACACTTAACCTTCTACGAACACATAACTAAAACTTCACAAGCATGTTTCTTCCATATCCGTGATCTTCGTCAAATACGTCCATATTTGTCACGTGAGACAGCTGCTACAATTGGTGCTGCTCTTGTGCAATCGAAGTTGGACTACCGCAATTCACTGTTTTTAAATCTCCCTGGCTGTGAGATTGATCGGTTGCAGTTTGTTCAGAATTCTCTTGCGCGAGCAAGTTTTTGTAGTTCCAAGTACTCACATGTTACGCCTATTTTGAAGTCTTTGCACTGGCTAAAGATTAAAGAGCGTATCATTTACAAAACAGCTTCGTTAACCTATAAGTCCATCACCATCCCTGGACAAACTTGTATGTCTCACTTGATTAAAGTGATGCAGCCAGCTATTACTCGGTCTTCTAAGTTAATTACTCTTGTGAGACCTAGCTTACCTTCACGCTCTAAGCTATCTAATCGTTCTTTCCAGCATGCTGCACCTCAGATCTGGAATTCTCTTCCATGCAATCTTCGGAAATCTTAATTTGAATCACATCAGCCTTTGCTTTCCTATGAGCAGTTCCATAAGCAGTTGAAGACCTATCTTTTCCATCTCTCTTTTCCATCCAGTGTCCATGAGCAGCGACCTGCACCTAAACCACCTTTTCTTTAACTCCCTTTACTTTGGACTGAATTTCTGGATTTTGAATTTGCATCGTTTTTGGACCTTCTTTTTTTGCTCGCCGGCTTGATTTTGTCTCAATAGTGCTCGATGTTGTCAAGGATGTCTGTAGCACTCTAATTGTTGTTATTATTATTATTATTGTTATTATCTAATGACATAAACAGCTAATCTAATCACGCTAATAGCTACTCTGCCAGCTAATACACAACCATCTCACAATAGAACCATCGATCAAACTGTTCAATCAATCGATCAATTAATTCGGTTGATCAATTGATCAATCGATCAATCAATCGTTTAATAGATTAATTGATTAATCAATCAGTAGGCGGATTTGAAGTTAAGCTAGAAAGTGTAAGGGTTGTTTATTATGTCTCACAGCTAGCCCATAAAACTTGATACCCATAAAACTATCAACGAAAATTGAGAGTGCAATCTAAGAGCCTATTAAAGTAACTACTTTAATAGCCTTATTTAGTACTAACTACTAAGGCAGACAACTAGTGTTCATCTGGTGAGAATCCAAACTTTCTCAAGCTAAACGTTACATTTAGAAGTTCTGATGGCCAAACGCTCCGATGATTAACCTACTCTATTTATTGGATTGCTCATCATTTTAGTATCCTTATCGACTGAGACTATGAATATGCAAACTATGGAGAGAGAGAGAGAGAGAGCGAGAGAGAGACTGAGAGAGAGAGAGAGAAAGAGAGGGGAGACTGAGAAAGATAAACAAATTATGAAATACGAGGTACCGTTATTTATATGATCAGACTCCTCAGACCTCAGACACCTCCTTCCTGCCACTTCTTTCTCTTCATTCGAGCAACAACAGCTAGAACAGTTCAACGAGGTTCAGCAGTTCAACGAGGTTCAGCAGTTCAACGAGGTTCAATAGTTCAACAAGGTTCAACAGTTCAACATGGTTCAATAGTTCAACCAGATTCAACAGTTCAACCAGGTACTACAGTTCAATATGGTTCAACAGTTCCAACGGGTTCAATGGTTCAACGGTTCAAAATATTTTGAACGAAGGATATACAAAAAATGAAAGTGCACTCCATAGCGCACTAAGTCATTATCTGATAATTGTCTCTTTTTACGCATTTAACGAGCTTATCACGAATGGTTACTATATTATATGAATGTATACTTGTACTTACGTGTCAACCATACATTGGCATTTATTGCAGACTGTTGAATTTGATTCGTTAGGGGTACACAGACCTACTTCAAGTCCTTCGTCACAACAGCAACAACAACAACTCGTCAGTTTCTTCAGCCTTCCCTTCAGTTCTCTACTGCAATACACGAACATATAAACTAACCGTGTACTGCATGTATCGTAGAAGGCGACAAAGCACTCTATTTTATAATTTAATCATTTAGATTTTATTTGATATATAGGTATATAGATTCCTACGTATATACATATAATATACTCAGTAATATACTTTAATATCTTTGAAAGCTGTGTTGTACAATGTATGTATATAAAAGCTGTGTAGTTTATTGGATATCTATAAAAGCAGTTTAGTTCATCGAATATAGGCGACGGATCACAGAAAATAACAATAGCAAACACTGTAATAAATTAATAGCAACACTTAAGTAATAGCAAGACTGTAATAAAGTAATAGCAGCACTTAGTAAAGTAATAGTAACACTGTAGTAAAGTAATAGCAAGACGACAATAAAATATAATTATTTCTGTACTTTTCTTTCTCTAATGCATGACGCTTGATCCACTCATCCTCGAGAGCTGATTCTATTCTTCTTCCTATTTCTTTCTCACTCTCACACAATGAACTGCGAGCCTTGCACAGTTGACTGCGAGTTACCTCCAGTTCGTCCTCCAAACCTAAAACAATCAATCAATCAATTAATCGGCTATTAGTTATTGTCATTAATGCTCTAGATTATTTACAGTCTTTATTGTACTACTCAGGCTAAATTGTCCTACTTTATTGTACTACTCATGCTAAATTATCCTCTGTTTCGGAACAAACTGCCAACAAGAAGCACAATCACAGCATTACTGTCATCGATGACAACATCCAATACTTCGCGGTCACAGCCACGACGAGAGGAAAAACTAAAACGATTTTACTTTCAATTGATTAGTGTTTATCTAAAAAGAACAAAAAAATCTGTCCGAATATCTGTCTGCCAAAGCATATATACCTGTCCCGAGAACACAGAGCATATAAAATATGACAACGATATAGCTTAAGTAAACAAATGTAGAGAATATAATTTACTAATATTATTATGGGAGAAGGTCAACTAAAAGAGGTTATAGAAAAGGCAGAATAGAAGGAAAAAGAGGCAGAGGCAGACAGAGATGAGGAACTTTACATGATTTTAAGAGCCACTCATATGTGGACATGAAGAGGCAAGCGGAGAAGATCGATAAGAGTCGATGCGTTATATGCCATGGATCTGCCAATAAGCAGTGCTCTAAGAGAGAGAGAGAGAGAGAGAGAGGAGAGAATATTATTTAATTCATTCAAATGATTTACGATCAAAGCAATCACCGGTAAGTTTCTTGGCCAATTCGTCTCTCTCTTTCTTTACGCACTCGTTCTTCTTGTTCATCTCAACGCGCACGGTACACTCCCTGAGCCTCGTCTTGTTGTCAGAGTCCTCCAGTCTGCTCCTCAGAGCAGCCTGCTCTCTCTGAAGCTGCAGCACGCTGTCCTGCAGCCTGTCCTCACGAGCCACAGCCATACAGAGCTCTTCCTCTACAGCATTCAGCTTCATCTGAAGAGATTCCTTCTCCTTCTACAACAACATCAGTGTGATTATAGTGTGAGATAACAACATCATCAGTGTGCTAATAATGTAAGACAACAACAACAGCAGTGTGATTATAGTATAAGATAACAACAACATCAGTGTGATGATAATGTAAGATAGCAACAACACCAGTGCAACAACATCAGTGAGATAATAATGTAAGATAACAACAACATCAGTGAGATAATAATGTAAGATAACAACAATATCAGTGAGATAATAATGTAAGATAAAAAAGCTGGTAAAGCTAAGGTTAACGTCAGTTTCCTCACTCGAAAGTGATGTCAGTGACGGACGAGCCCAGGATTTGAACCAGCATCAACTGATCCCCGATCGAGTATCTTACCGACTTCGCCACTGGCTCCAGCCAACAACAACATCAGTGAGATAATAATGTAAGATAACAACAACATCAGTGAGGTAATAATGTAAGATAACAACAACATCAGTGAGGTAATAATGTAAGATAACAACAACATCAGTGAGGTAATTATGTCAGATAAACAACAACATCAGTGAGATAATAATTTAATAATTTGACAATAATTTGCGATAATAACCAATGAAGGCCTCTTATCAAGTGTATTCAGTGACAAACTGGTTAGAGAATCTATAATAGGTAGCAGCATAGCGTAAAAGGATCTGTAACTCGAATTGTGATGCATGTGAATTTCTTTTCCATGAAATTTTCAGCATATGTGTAGAATTGGACCATGAATAATCGCTTAAATTTACATGAAAAAAAGGCATCTGATACAAAAATTATAGAAAATTTTCTGTAGGGGGTCAGTTTTTTTGACGCAGTCTGTATATACACATGTATACACATATAACATGAAAGTCATCAAACAACAGGCTAAACTACAACAACTAACCTCCAGCATAGATTCTCTAGCAGCGCTATTGGCCACGGCTCTCCTCTGAATTTTGATGACTGAATTGTCCGCCAGACCTCTCGCCTCTCGCTGAGTCCTCACTTCCTCTAGCTCGCCCAGTAGATCCCTGACCTTGACCTGCAGTCGAGTGTTCTCCTGCTGCAGGAGACGACTGTGAGCCTCCAGGGCCTGAAGGGATGCCGGTGGCTGGACCAGTGGCTGGGGGTTAGGGTGGCTCGGACCGCAACACCCGCAGCAGCTGAACGAACCTTCATCGTTGTTGGGAGGACCTCTATCACAGCCAGTCTGCTGCTCAGAGACTGCTGGAGATCTCTGGACAAGAGAGAATAGAGGCACCATAAGTATGCAGGGTTAGTAAAAAAATGATAACACCTGCAAAAAGTTTGAATATCTCAGGCTATTTTTAATATTTTACAATAAAACTTTTACCAATTACTAAAGGACTAATTTTTGATGGGGTGGCCAATTTTCATCCATTTTGGTACATAGACAGGCCAGTTATGCAAGTTTCAGCAGAGCAACCCCCTATTTTTACCTAAAAATGGCGTAAAGCACCTCCTTCAGTTCTGTCTTGTTTTTAGGCTTCGGCTGGTGTTTCTGATAGAGATGCAGCATGGTTCCCCAGATATGGTAATCCAGAGGATTATGATCGGGTGAGTTTGGACGCCATTCATTTTTCTTGATGTAATCCGGTTTTCTCTCGCTGATCCTTTCCTGTGCATGACGAGATGCATCAGCCGGAGCACCATTCTGCTGAAAGATGAAACCATTTGGTAGAAGAGCATGGCAATCATCAAACAGCTCCGGAAGCGAAGTACTGACGTAATACTGAGAGTTCAACCTTACCTTCTCGTCAATGAAGTGCAATCTGCCCTTACCATTGTAGCAAACGCCATTTTAAGGTAAAAATGGGGGGTTGCTCTGCTGAAACTTGCATAACTGGACAATCTATGCACCAAAATGGATGAAAATTGGCCACCCCACCCAGAAATTAGTCCCTTATTAATTGGTAAAAGTTTAATTTACAAATATTAACAATAGCCTGAGATATTCAAACTTTTTGCAGGTGTTATCATTTCTTTTACTCACCCTGTATATTTAGTGAAACAAAAATTACGAGTATATCATCATTAAAATTTTATCTAGTAGAACTAAAAAGCTAAGATTAACGTCAGTTTCATCACTCAAAAGTGATGTCAGTGACGGGAGAGCCCAGGATTTGAACCCCGCACATACTGATCCGCGGTCGATTATTTTACCAACTTCGCCACTGGCTCCAGCCAATGGCGAAGTAAAGTAAAAATGTAAAAATGTACTTTATATGAAGTAGAATCATATGTATGGAACAGGACGCTTACACTTTTAAATCTTGTCACTATCACTAGCATATCACACACCGTGTTGAACAGGAACCAGAATAAATAAATATGTAAAATAAATTATCTCAAAATATACGGCGCAGAAAAATAGGAAAATCTTAAAATGCATTCTACATGATTGAGCGATTAAGTTACATGCATAGTACATTATAAATGTACAATAAGAAAGGTTTATTCAATTCCTCGTGAGATGCGAGCAACTTATCTTACCAGAGTAGATGCATAAGTTTCATATTCTTGAATTCTAATCTCAGACACGTTTGAACTGATAGATGTACATATACAAAATTTATTGAATATGCGCTACATGTCATAAAACATACATTTTACACAACTAAAATTTTGTATTTTAAGAATAGTCGTACTACAGTAGAACTCACACACAATTTGCATGCATGACTTTAAGGCTACATTTTTCTTTACATTTACTGAATGATGCTAGTAAGTATGAATTTCAAATGCTTATGCTAGCATATTTCGTTTCGAACTCCCAATCACACCTAACGTCGTCTTCTGATCAGAAACAAACGTTAAGCATCTGACTAAATTATAGGATGACGTCCCTGACATCATCCTTGGATGAGGAAACGGACGTTAAACCTTTATTATTATTATTATTATTATTAATTATATAAGACTACAATTTAGACGAGACTTACAAGTCTGGGAGTAGACATATTGCGCAGTTGTTGAGCGAGACGAGCGTTCTCTGCGCAAGACTCTGACAGTAGTCTAGTCATGGTGGCAACGTCCTCAGTGCAGCTCTGCTTCCTCGCCTGGCTGCTCCTCCTGTCTGCCTCAGTGGCTCTTTCAAGCTCGGTGATCTCGTGGCTGGCTACGCTGCAACAAGACCTCGCCCCACGAGCACAAGGTTCCTCCTCCCTCCCAGACACCTCAAAGCTCACGCAGTTGTTCTGAACAGTAGTACATCGTCGATGAATTGTCACGTGATGTGATCGAGTGAATGACTCACATGCAGATGCGTCCAGGGGCGTCCATGGCCGTCCAGGTGCGTCTAGGCGCGTCCAGGTGCGTCCAAGGGAGTCCAGGGGCATTCAGGGGCGTTCACACAATATTAACTTGCGTCGTTGCCTCGTTGACAAAATAGGTGGGAAAGTGGAAAAGGGTACGAAGTTTGAAAAAAGAGGGGAAGCGGAAAATTTTCAACATTGTGAGTTAGGCGAGGTGGAAAATATGCGAGCATGCGTCGTTGCTCTAAAGGATGGATGCCCCTGCTCTAAGGGGATGGACGCCCCTGCTCTGGGGGGTGGACACCCTGCTCTGGGGGGTGGACACCTCTTCTCTGGGGGATGGACGCCCCTGCTCTGGGGGTATGGACGCCCCTGGACGTGTCTTTTTAAATAATTCGTTAGAGAAGACCTTGATGAGGATTTGCTGATGAAAATTCTTAAGTTTTAATTTATTGATTTATTAATTAATGTGAAAAATGTGTTCGTTACTAAAATTAGTTCCCAGACAAGAATAGGCTGAGATAGTCTATCGATGGACATACAGTATATTATGTATTCTTCGTTTATGTAAATTGGCCATAATGTTTAGATGTACGCTGTGTGTACATATTTATTTATATTGTAGATTTATCCTTGTTATGTCCGGGTTGCTAAGGAATAGACCAAACCGGTAACTGTACGCGGCGTAAAAGGCAACAAAGTGCTAAGACTCAAACCGACGTCAGAAAGAGCATTCGTTTGTTAACTTAGATTCAAGTTCAAAAGAAGATTATGATAATGATGATGATAGGTAGCTCAGCTGGGGATCAGCTATAGTGTAAAGCGTGCTTCTTTATAGTATGTTACGATAAAATTGTAACAAGTACTTAACTTTAATATGACAGAGCAGGAAATGTCTCAGACCTGATTATTATGACAAGTTTTGACTTGCGCGCATTTGAGCAGATGATGTCGTTGATTCCTCAACTCCATCTTACTATCTTCATCATCGTCTTCACTACTCTCATCATCATCCCCGTTGTCGTCAAAAATGTTAACTCTTTTAATATCAGTCTTTGCAAAAACATCATCATTAGCTGCATTGTCGTCTACATGATCATCGCCGGTGTTCCTGCACTGCTTGCTCGTTAGTCCACTGAGATATCCTTCCTTCTGCTCGTTTCCGGGCGTGTTCCTCCTGGAAACAAAGCAGAGTAGTTACGTCGAGGATCTCTCTGATCGTTAGTATAAGAGCAGTAACGAAAATAGTTTATACTGTAAATGATATTAATAGTAAATAATAAAGGTTTAACGTCCGTTTCCTCATCTAGGGATGATGTCAGGGACGTCCCAACAGTACACATCACTACACAGCACTGGCTGAAGCCAGTGACGATGTCGGTAAGATGCTCGACCGCGGATCAGTACGTGTGGGGTTTAAATCCTGGGCTCGCCCGTCACTGACATCGCCTTCGAGTGAGGAAACTGACGTTAACATTAGCTTTACCAGCTTTTTACAGATAAATTCACCCAGACCAATCTGCAAAAGAAATGTGCTGAGGAGGAAAAAATGTGCTGAAGAGAAAGAAATGTGATGAGGAGAATAAATAAATAGTTAATTACAGATGTTGGATCAACATATTGAAAGTACTATTTGTTCAGAGACACATTTGTTTACCGAAATCATGACAAATTAAAATTCTAATTAGGACATACTTCGCTAACAAAAAGTAGGGCCTACTTAAAATTTTAAAAAATAGAGAGAGAAATGGATCAAAATAGAGATCGCATTTTTGCACGACAAATTAAATAAATTGTTATGCTAATTTGCACCACAAATTAGCTATATCTAATACTAAGCACTACATAATTAGATATTAAACGTTAATTTACTAGCTCCTAACTGCCAATGCTAGGAATTTATTTGCACGTATCTACAGCAACTAGGCCTACTAACTTATTTAAGGCGTTGCAGCAGCTGGGATCTTTACGCGCAGCAGCAGCTTGGTTAGAGAAGCAGCTGCTGTCACTGCTGTCACTGCTGCAGACAGAGCTTGTCAAACAGACAGCTGTCGCCACCTCACCACATTCTGACACATCGGTCACACTCCAAGATGGATCACTAACCCCCATCATGCTGAATGTTACGAGCTAAATAATAAGCATTATAGTCTATATATTAAACATCTGAAATAGAGTATATGCAAAACAGGGTTGAACAAATGAAATACGTTCCTTAGTTGTTGATCAACAGATGTTGTGTGTTTTTGTTATTGTAGTATCCTGCTACGTCACGGAAAGATGCTTAGTAAGCTATCGGCTTGAAAGTACGTGTTAAGGACTAATAATAATAATAATAATAATAACACACATTATAGTGAAATGATCAAGTTGATATCTATCACTTTTAATATCACATGTTATATCCGTTAGGCAATTTAGTCCATTTTCCGTGTAGCCAGTCCAGTGAATGTCCGAGATTTTACTCTCAGATCAGCGCGGCTGAGATTCGAACCCACGAGAGTTCAATTCACCTCAGGGTCTGTCATTTAAAACTTCATGACGTTATCTAAACCCTTAACCATTGCGCTATTGAGACATTCAATATTGAGACTTCGTAAAAGCTTTCAGTTTAGTTTATTCAATTTTATATTGCAGACAACTATTTTTGTGTCATATAACTAATTTAACTACTATGTCACATTTTGTTTTAATTTTCTGATATTACACGCTATTTTGATTATTAGATACTAGGTTATTACAAAATGAAACACGTTAATTAATTATAGGAAAATGTCCATATATTGACCCGTTTCCTAATGCACTGCAAGACCACAAAACTCAGCACATTTTTAGGTTAATGGTATGTCGGTTCTTTAAACACGTCTCGTTGTCGGTGGGTATAACACCATAAAATATGTTAACAAAAGTGTAGTGAGCAACAATCGAAATCGAATCTAACCCTCTAAAGTCTGAGGCTATACCATTATGCCACATCAATCTCTGCTTTATTTATGTTTACTAAATGGTTTAATAGAAATAGTGAGTGCGGGTCAAAGATCTATCAGGAGTCATGTTTAGTTTGTTTAGTATCGTCAATGTTCCGCCTACTCGTATCAGTGTCAATCTTTTGTCTATCTTTATTATGTGCAAATCCTATGAAGGCAACTGCAAACAAAACAACTTCCGGTACAGACTCAACAAGCTAATTGTCATGCTGGACGTAAGTCCATTAGTTGCAGGAATGATGAGACATTATCACTCGACAGCTTTTCTAAATTTTGGAATCTGCACCTGTTAGGACCTTCTTTTGCTCACCGGCTTGGATTTGTATAGTGTTCGATGTTGTCATAGACGACATTAGTACTCTAATTGTTGTTATAATATAATAAATTATATAATATACCAAACATGGCGACGAGACACCAAAAGACAAACTAGCAAGGCTAGAACAGCTTTATATTAATGATGAAAACAACAGTCTACATAATAAATGAAATAATTCACAAAATACAGTGAAATAGTTAAGACAGTCATTTAGAGAGGTAAGCATAGAATTTGATGTCCGTTATAATATTCCTAGACTAAATAGTACATTTTCTGCACAACAACAACGTCGCTTAGACACACGCCATTACGACAACAAGTAAAATTACATTCATTCATTCGGAGTGTTCTATAGGACAGATGACTTCAAACTTTATGAGATATCACTTTAAGCTAAATCTGTAGACTCACTTCTTCTCTCTGTCTCTCCATCTCTCTTTCTCTGTCTTTCTCTTTCTCTCACTCTGTAGACTGCATAACGGCAGGTCCATGCTATATATTAGATAGCTCTCCTATTTACCCATATCAACTGTTTCATCAATTTCTACACAAGAAAAGCTACCAAATCATATAAATCACTAGTCTGGTTTTCCTGAATTTACAACATCAAGAAGCTTACAGACAAGACATTGAATCATTTTCTGATGCAATACTTGACTGCTTTAGACTGTTCCGCGAAATTGACTAAAACGTTATTATCTGTAGGCCTATGTGACTGACTATTATTCTTACAATAAAGCGAGACAGGACGCTTATTTTCCACATCGCAACATCGGAAAAATTAAAGAATGCAATCAAATTTACTACATCTATACAAGTCGAATTTAAAATTAATATGCCTATTTATTTCTGGAAACGAATAGGAAATGGTATTTTAGAACGACTCACAGCGACTTAGGATACACAATGTCAAACTGAGATGTTTAGTTGAGCAAACGTCAACAAATTGTGTGCATTAATAGTACTACTTTATATTGCAGGTTTCTTTTAAGACAGTCAATTTTCTAATATAATCTAACACTTGGATAAAACCAACGCGTTACAGTATTTCTAGATCGTTCCGAGCAGAACAGAGGTAAAAAGAAGTCAACATCGGAATGATAACAACGCAGCTAAAACACTGAAGGGTCATTAGCCGGTTGTTGTAGTACTGAAATCAACAAAACATAACAATAAATAAAATACCTCAATTAGGCGACAATATTTAGCTATGGGTTCATTGATAAACTGGAAAAAATTTCAATCTTTTAACGGTGGATACACCAGTTTACATTCAAATGGTGACCCTCCGAATAAAAATAAATCTTACTCACTCATTAAAATGCTTAATTATTAAATTCTTTTATAATGAAGATTTATTTTCAGAAGAATGATTCGATATTATTATGCGTGGCCATCAATCAGTACGAACAACACTTAATATTTGGCTACTTCAAGAACTTGACAGCAGTCTCAACAGTTGTTATTGCAGTTCTTCAAGTCAACCTTTGTAAACCTAGAGATTTACTTTAGCTGTTTGTATCATTTTACAAGCGACAACTAAAGCGTCCAATTTTCAAGCACATCCGACGTCTAAAAGGCAAAATTCAATTCAACGTCAGTTTCTAAAGGCTATATCAGTAACAACGACCCATAGATTAGAACATCGTATATATTGATCTACAGTTGGAATCCTGACTGCTTCTTACAAGATGTATATACATTACACAGGCATAACGAATTTAATGTTTTAAGTTAGTGAACCCTAGGGCTAAGTAGGCAAGAGGTTCAAATTAGAAAAAATAATAAACATTTATATAGAAAGCTTTACATTGCAAGTCATAAATTCATCTAAAATCATAATAAATATTTACTAGACAATAACATGGTAGAAATTGCACAAAACTTTCTACAATTAATGAGATGAGTTAACCTAAAGTTTAAATATGAGTACAAGCATATGTTACACACAGCGCATATAGTGAGCATACTAGACTTGCATCAGCCTAATATTGCACCTGATTGTGAAAATGAAGCAGCTGACAGAGAGATTTAATGTGAAGGGACAACGCCATTGCAAACACGCAACAGAATTGTCTCGATTTATTAAATTTGTCATGAAACGTTAGATGACAATAATAATAAAAAAGAAGATGTAACGTCTGCTTCCTCATTCAACTGTGACGTTAGTGACTTTCTGGAATATAGAAAGTAACTTCAGTGTTGTAGGACAGCACAGAGTGGAGAAGAATAATTGTAAAGCAAATAAGTACAAGCAATACAAGTAAATAGATGAACAGAGACAGGAAATTAATTGGATTTAACGTCCGCTTTCTCACTCAAAGAAACGTTACAGACACAATTAACAAAGCCTATGCTGATCATGATCATTCACTAGTGATAATTAACTAGTTATTTAGAAACATTAATACAACCAGTACCACTACTCAATTATCTATAGCAACGACATCTTGAGCTGTACGAATATTCTAGACAAATAAAACAGTCCTATCAAACAGTACTATCAATTGACACAGTAGCAATGTTACACAGTTAACCATCGTAAATATGTTGGCAAGCAAAGTTTTCGGCCTATCTATAGATTAAATTTCTTTCTCTCTCTTAGTGCACTGCTACTGGCAGGTCCACGGCATATAACTCACATTGCCTCCACATATTAAAATCCTCTGCTCTTCTCTTCAAATCAACATACAAATTAGTTAGCAAATCGCCCAGCATCCCAAGTCTCGGTCTTCCTCTAACCGTCCTCTTCCTTTCGTGCTTAATGTTTCTAACTTTCCTCTTGTTCTCATAGTTCTTACCTTACGCGTGCCGTAAAAATATAGGCAAGTACTAGTATAGGTCTCTTTTAAAACTAAGCTTTTTATACTCTTTCAACTCCTGTGTTAATTCTTGAAAATGTATGCCATGAAATATTTTGCTTTGAATATCCCTGTTGTCTCCAGTATATTGGCTTTAGCCAGTAGCACAAAGGTTCCATATCTGAAGTCAGACCAAAAGACGCACAGTTTAAAATCAGGCCCCGTCCACTATTGTTATTCCACTGATCGGCGAAGCTGACGTTATACTCGAAATTAGAATTTTAAAAACTGGCTAATCAGGATATTAATGCATCCGAACGACAACGAAAATAACGTATACACAAAGTTAATCATACACTACAAGTCTCATAAATGTGACAAACATAAATATGTACAAGAGAGCTACACTAGTATTACAAAGCTATCACATAGACCGCTAAATGAACACATTAAATATATGTTCACTGCAGCATTCACTCCTCGTAATAAAACTTACTCATTCGTTCGCAGTAATAAACATATAATTTATCAGTCCCCAGACACATATATAAATCAATCACTAAATTATGGTTTAAAATTAACGTCAGCATCCTGATTATTACAACATCCGAAGCAATAATATAAAAAGATTTGTTCAGAAACAATTTTGTAAAATTTATAAAATTACTCGCTCACCAGTCTCTGCAATCAAAAATTACTACAAAAATCTGACCAAAAATCACAAAGAAAATATTTCAATAATTATATTACGCAAAATGTATTTGCTTAGTTTAATTTAGTACTATAAAAATATAACTATAATTTGCATTTAATGAATATTTCTTTAGCTTAAACAAACAAATTACAACTCTGCAATATTTGCAGATAGATAATACAATAAAAAGATATTTTTAACTTTTTGTCCCTGTCCTAAAACAGTGCAGGGTTTTTAAAAATGCTAGAATATGATTAAAATAATTTACTTATAAAAGATTGAAATAATATAAATCCAACAAAGATAGCCTATATTCAAAACAAAAGGCAGATGCATCGCATATGGTTTACATGATTCGAATATTATAATTTCTAACAATCCAAATTAAAAAACATGCATATTTACAGCGGTAATTTAGATTAATATTCTTACCTATATCTTTCTAAACAAAACATAGTTTCAATTTTGTAAAGTAGTATCAAACAGGGCTAAATAGATTTGAAATATATTACAACTTATTTAGAATTGTTGAATTTATTGCGGAAGATCTGACCAACCACATCTTAAATTAGAAAAGTATGGCCCTTCATTGTCTATATTTCAGATTTTCAGCATAAAAGCAATTCAATAATAATAGTAACATTTACAATAATAGTATTATAAAAAATTATTATCGTTACTTTCATTAATTAATCTAATCGCTCCATATGCAACAACTAGAAAACCCTACAACGCATCAACCAACCATTCACTGCTACAACATCTATCAAGTGACTTTCAAATGCTTCATCATCAAAAATTATATCAGTTAAGAACCATACAGTAAAACCAAAACCAATTAAAACCTGAAATAAATTATTACCGTCCGATCTAAAGAGTATCTGATGAGAACAATTTTAGGCCAAGCTTAAGCCCAGCCCGGAATGTTAATGCAGCAAAGTCACTGACAGCCTCGTCACATCAGCTCATCATTCTCACCATTGCCGTAACGAGACCGTGACGTCATATAATACTGATGTCATGACGTCATATGAGACATGATGGCATGACGTCATTTGAGACATGTCGCTGTGACGTCATACGAGATAAGATGTTGTGACGTCATTTGAGACATGTCGCTGTGACGTCATTAGAGACATGACGCTGTGGCGTCATATGAGACATGATGCCGTGACGTCATCTGTGGAAAAGGATGATTCCAAATTGTATATTTGTTTAAAGTAGGCTTAAGTACATAACTCAACCTTAGCACAGTCAGTACACACACTGCCTTTGATAATAATTCAATATATTATAAATAATGTTATAAATTATAATAATAATAATAAAAATTAAGAATCTATGAGACAACAATAATAAATATAAATAAAGAATCTTTTAGATATATTCGTTGCTTAAAAATTGCGTTATATATATATTGCTAAATTTATTATATAGACAAAAAGTTATGTACTTTAAACAACAACTATTTTGATATAGACTTAGACTTTCTTAATGAGAAAAACTTATTCTACACATTAATCTTCACAAATAGTGCTCAGCATTACAGCAAGTTATAGCACGCAATGTTTATCCATTCAAAGACTTAAGCCATAAATAGAGAAAAGGAACATTGTAACAGCATATAAATAGTAAATTGCTTCTTGAAAGTCTCAAACCTTTAGAGTTTTATATCATATTAAAATTTGATATACAGCTTACACTCCGTCGAATCAAAGAATTAGCCTTCGACAGACAATTAGAAGATGGATTTAAATTTCAAGTCTTCACCTACATCAAAGTTGGGCTGGACTACTACACTAATGTGGTTTAGATACTTCATCCATGCTCATCACACAAACCACTGTAAAAGTATTTTGCTACTAAGACTAGCTTTTAATTCGGTAGCCAGAATGAAATTGCACAAAATGCGAACACTTTCAAGGCTATAAAACAATGAAAGAACATGCAAAAATTTCAACTGAATACCTGATCGCTACTTTAAATTGTACACAAATGTTATACTGCATATCCAACAATTACTAGGAACACATTTGATGTTTGATTAGTCAATTAAAATAAAATGCAAATTAATCTAGCAACTACTTTATCAATAAATCAATACGTAAATCAATCAATAAATCAATCAATCAATAAATCAATCAAACAATCAAACTAAACGTTACAATTCCATTCTCCAATAATATAATATGACTTGAGCTTACAAGTATACAGTGAAATGGGCATTTATTGGTGTTGACTGCGACTTGACATATTTCGCTTACAGTAAGTTTAATAGTTACACTGTACAATAAACACTGCACAGTTGTAATTCAAAAGTTAAATTCTACAACTATACTATCCAACATTAACGAGCCTTTACATTTTACCTCAAATATAAGGTTTTACTACATAACAACATAGAATCCTACTACATTAACACACCTACATAAAGTTTACGTTACTATCATTTAGACTCTACCAGAGCTGATTCAGACTCTGACTCAACTTCATGGCTTCCTATTTCAATAGCAAGTATGCTCCCGACTATGCCATTAAACCAAACTTTAACAGTTCATTAGACACTAATAAAGGACAATGTAAATTTAACAAACTTATAAAGAATTCTATTAAAAAACTAGTATCATCAAGTAATAAAACGTTAAGAACCAAACCCAACGAAATATTTTTATATAATTATTAATCTAAACCAGAGAATGGCAGATAACAATTCATATCATCCAGAGATTGAGCGATGGCTGAAACCATCATATACAGAAGAGAAATCATGAATCAGGGAGAAGCTACTTAGCTATTGCACCGATACTAAAATTAATTAATTACGCGGTACCAATAACAAGATTCTATATAAATATACTACGTAAGTACCTTGATTGTTCCTATAGATTAATTCCACACACTGTACACATTATACGTTGAGTTGTCTATTTCACAAGCTCCCATATAGATGCACTTATCCGACAACGCCTGTTCAAAGCATGCTTTGAAGAGGCATAAATAGAAATAACTTCCGCTAAATCATGATTCACTTAGAATGAGCTACAGCAGTCATTAGAAGCTACAATACTGTTTCTTTACAATGCAGTAATATCCTAAACACAAGACAATACTTAGTAAAACATGAGACAGGGAACTAATCAAGTATCTGGCTGAGACACTGTCTGTTTTATACTGCTTAGCTTAGCATTGGTCATAACCACAGAACCTCCTCCCAACAGTTTATCATCTATAATGCCTCTGCCGTACACTGCAGGAGAGGTACCCTCGTGGTTTAGGCCACTTCCTCCGCTACGATGACTCCGATGCTCCCTCGAAGACTTTCCTGACGTCATCACGGCCACACCCACTCTGTTATTAACGTTTTCGTCCTGAAATCCGCTCTTATGAGATCTCTCAATCCCCGCCGCCATTGCTCCGTGACTGCTCGTCTTCTTGCGCATCCACGGATGATGCAAAGCTTGTGGTGGAGTCATCCGTCTGGACGGGTCCCACTCGAAGCATCTAGAGAGGAAGTCCAGGAGGACGGTATCGTCGCTGGCCACTCTCAGCGCCCTGTGCAGAGGTCTCGACCCGGGAATACCGCGGTGTTTACCACGAGCTGAACGGCCACCGCCGGTGATAACGGTCTGACCGTCTGAACGCGTGGCTACTGCACAGTACCTGGGGTGACCACGAGAACTGATGAAGTGTCGCGAGCGCTTGCAGACCTCGAGCAGAGAGGACGGAGGAACTCCGATGACTTCTATGATGCAGGCGAGCTGGTCTCCCTCGTCCTCTCCGGCAAACAGCGGTGAGCCGGTGAGGAGCTCGGCGAGGATGCAGCCAAGGCTCCACATGTCGATCGGCATGCCGTACTTACCTCCTAGGATCACCTGTACAGGATTACAAAGACGTTATTAGAGTTATATGACATACTCGTTCAGTTTAACACTTTCTCTCTCTCTCGCAGTGCATTGCCTACTGGCAGGTCCATGGTATTAAACGCCTCCACTCTTCTCTGTCTTCCACTTTTCTCTTCATTTCCACACATGAGTGGGTGTTTAAATCATCTAACATTTTAACAAACTTAAATTTATCATAGGTCAGTGTGACTACTTATCAAGTACCTCCGGCAAGTCATTGTCAATATCTATCGGGATTTGGTAGACCCCTAAATCTTATATACATACACTATGTCTTACATATAAAACAGAAGTTATATATATATATATATATATATATATATATATATATATATATATATATATATTTGACAAAGATAATATAATGAAACAGACATAAACCGACACTTGTAGAGTACCACCAGGATAGGTAGTACACTGCAGATGTCACACCTTGTAGAGTACCACCAGGATAGGTAGTACACTGCAGATACCACACCCTGTAGAGTACCACCAGGATAGGTAGTATACTGCAGATACCACACCCTGTAGAGTACCACCAGGATAGGTAGTACACTGCAGATGTCACACCCTGTAGAGTACCACCAGGATAGGTAGTACACTGCAGATGTCACACCCTGTAGAGTACCACTAGTAGGATGCCACCGACAGTGTAAGAATAAAAGAATACCATCAGCAGTGTACCAATAGCAGGGTACTAGCTGGATTATGCTTTTAAATATATATTTTCCATTGTTAGGCCTCTTATTCAGCGCACAATAAAACACTCATCCTAATAATATTCAACCATAGTCAGGTTAAGTCATCGATAGCTATTATCATGCATTAGAATTACATTTAATTACAACTTAAATTATTACAGGTTTCCAGCAGTACCTTCATTGCGGAATAAATCTGAACGTACTTGGTTCAATACTAAATCACTTGGTTAAAATATTAAATCACGAAAGGTTTCAACTCGACCCAACGAAACAGTGTTGCCATTACGTCTGTAGACGAAACTACCATATAGGACAAATCAATAGTAATCCAATAGAGCAGGTAAATACAAGTAATAGGGTCGACAAATATTGCAGAAAGTTTGCAAACATTTCAAGTGTCGCATAGTTTAAATGTTATAACACCTGTAACTTATTTCATCCCTCTAAAGATACGTATTTATAAAAGAATATCCATCATGAAGAGTCTAGTCGATAGCATGTAAGTCTTTCAATGAAACGCTACAGGTTCAAATACGAAGGTGATAGAAGTCAGCATTGCTTGAGAAAGCTGATGACACTAATGACTTAACTCTCTCTAGGTTATATGTTAGCACGTTCACCTGATAAATCAGAGGCCATGAGTTTGAATCTCAGCCAGATAGTCTCTTACAATATCTCTATTGATATAGAAGCAGAGAACTTTGAACTACACAGAAATATTTTTTCGTAAATTAGTTGAGAAAGCAAGTCAGCAATACCGTCCAACTATTGACCTCAAGTTATAAACAGAAATAGCTGTACAATAATAATAATTTGGAAGGTTAATTGCAGAGCGAACCGGCGATAAGCGAGAGACCTCTTTTCTTTGGCAAAGGCTTTCCATAACCTTGCAAAGATTTAACGCAATCTGCTTCAGCAATTCTTTTAAGCAGCTAGATGGCCTCGAGTAGCCGGGAGGCGATTCAGCACGTATTGCTCGAATTGTTTTTAATCAAACCTCGGGTTCTTTACACCCGGGGTAAAAGAAAAAAAATAACAATAATAATAATAACAACAATAATAATAATAATAATTATTACTATTATTATTATAATAATGTACAATAGCCTCACCTCTGGTGCTCGATAGAATCTCGACTGTATATACGTGTAGATTCGTTGATGTTCAAAGCAAGACGAGCCGAAGTCAATCACCTTGGCCCCTGACCTTCCAGCCTGCTTCAGCAGCACGTTCTCCGGCTTCAGATCACAGTGAATGATTCTGTTTCGATACAGCGAGTCGAGACACTGAAGTATCGAGTGGGCGAACTTGCGCACGAGCTGCGCCGAGAAGCCGTGGAACTTGTTCTTCTTGATGAGCTCGTAGAGGTTCATGCTGAGCAGCTCGAAGGTCATACAGATGTGCTGTCTGAACGTGAAGTGCTCGAGCATGTGGACGACGTTCATCCGCCCCTCCACGTCCTGACGGCGGAGGTGCTCCAGGATTCGGATCTCCTCGCGCGCCTGGGCGTGGAATCTCTTCTCGTTGCGCACGATCTTGAGCGCCACGTACGAGAGAGTCTTGTGGTCGTAGGCTTTGACGACCTGGCCGAAACTACCTTTACCAATTACCTGCCAGATCAATCAATGAATATATTAGTCGAATGAAACTACGAGTATAAAACTACCTTAACCAATTACCTGCCAGATCAATCAATCAATCAATTAATTAGTCAAATAAGACTAAGAGTATAAAACTACCTATATCAATTACCTGACAAATCAATCAATGACTTAATTAGTTACTCGAATGAAACTAAGAGTACGAAACTGCCTTTACCAATTACCTGCCAAATAAATCAATGAATCAATTAGTCAAATGAAACTAAGAGCATAAAACTACCTTTACCAATTACCTGCCAAATCAATCAATCAATTAATTAAATAAACCTGAGAGTATGAAACTGCTTTTACCAGTCATCTGCAATTAATTTATTAATTAAAGAAGCTTGAGAAAACTTTAACAGACTGTTTTGAGAAACACTTATAGGCACAATTACCTTTACCAATTACTTGCAATCAATCAATCAGTGAATTAATCAAAAAAAATTAAGAGCTCAATACAATTTTATCACTTCTCTGCAATAACAATCAATCAAGGAATTAATTTAAAGTGCTTGTGAGTAATGTCAGAGACAGTTTTGTGGACCAGATATGGAAAAACTATCTTTATTTTATCTGCAAATTCAAAAATCAATCATCAAATTAAACAGTCATCTTTCAAGCATCCTCAGAAAAGGGTTCATCGGGGTGTATACTACATTAACTAACATTGACTAATTCTATCTGATCATAACAATTTCTAGCATAAAATTTATGTAAATGCTGGCCTAATGTAGTATAACCTTGTAGCTAATTAAACAAAATATATCCTTGGCTTTTACTACATCTGATTAAAATAATTGACAATATACTCTATACTGATATATAATATACTATCAAATGATATATACTCTATATTACTCTCATTACTGATATATAATATACTCAAATATACTATTTCTAATATCCTGATATCACAGAACAGTTTAGCAGGTAGCTCAATTGTCCATTTCGTTGGGGTTTTTGGTTCAGTTCAGATATTCAGCTATGATACAACTTCGAGATAAGCACAATTAATATGGAAACTACAAATGCTCAAAGTTGACAGTTAATTTGTTAGTGAAGGTCAATTCAGGGTTCATATAACTACGGACTAACGAGCCCAACAAGTAGCAAGGAGACACGTTACATAAGTAACATAACCTACGGTTAAATTCATATCACCAGGCTAACAATGCTAAAAAATTATTTTCAATTTAATGCCAGGTCTGCTGCATTAAATTAAGGACAATTGATGCCTGAAGCCAGTCAAATTATTAACAAGAATTTGATTCAATGTCAATCTTCTCGGCAATATATTGTTGCACTTTACATCAATTTAATCAAATAAAATTAACTGGCATAGATTCCTAGAAAGTATTCCTCCTATCAATTTCCTATTAAACTCATTTCAGCATGGTTTAAGCCGAGAGGATAAAAATTTATAATCCTGAATTTTCTGTAAATCATAGCGCGGTGAATGAATCTAATTACTCTCTCGTTACCATAATGACGATTTCGAGAATTATCCACTGAACTTTGCCCGGTTAAAAAGTTCCTTAAGTTGCAGTAACCACGCACTAACATCATTAACACTAATAAAAGCTAAAAGCTACAGTTAACGTTAGTTTCCTCACTCGAAAGCGATGTCAGTGACGGGCCAGGATTAGACCCCAGGATCCGCGGTCGAATATCTTACCGACATCGCCATTGGCTCCAGCCAATAATATAAACTGTCATGAGACAGTTCACACTATTAAGCACTGTACTAACATCATTAACACTGTCATGATAATAGTTCACACTGTTATGCCATGAACTAACATCATTAACACTAATTTACACTGTCATGCTAACAATTGATACACCAGGAAGAAATGTTAATTAGAGACAGCAGCAGCACTGACCTTTAACTAGAGAACTGAATGATAAGAAACGTGTTGCACAAAAGACATACATGTAAAAGTGTAGGAAACATACAGATGGTTTTGAAATCATCCCAGGAAATGTTGTAATAGATTGTAATTAAAATCTACGAAGGATCAAGGAATAGCACAACAGAATCATGTTCGCTGATCATATCTCACCTAAGCCCAAAATGGAAAGTACACCACTAAAGAGATTAGGGCTGTTTCAAAAGAGTAAAAGCCATATCACATAATATCTGACTAATCTATAGTAGTAAATGTTCAGTTAAATCCAACAATATAATGTAAAAATAGAAACCTTATGAGATCATCTCCACCTTTGAAGATTAAAAAGAATTATGTGAACTTAAAGTCCATAAAGCACATCTATGCATTGAAATTTATTGTTACAAAAAGTTAAAAACTTGACCCTAACTAAACTGGCATTCAAAGGA